>BMAU01015838.1:440000-537500 GCA_019973935.1 Trichonephila clavipes
TTTTCGGATTTTTTAATTTGAATTTTCGGATTTTTTAGTTTGAACTTTCGGATTTTTTAGTTTGAACTTTCGGATTTTTTAGTTTGAACTTTCGGATTTTTTAGTTTGAACTTTCGGATTTTTTAGTTTGAACTTTTTGATTTTAGATATTTTTTTTGCATATACAACTATTTTTTCTAACTATACAACTGTTTTAAAGATGGGTGCATCATCTTTTGTGTTCAATGGTTCACTTATATTATGCACTGAATTATTTATCAATTTTAATATTTTAGTGTTATAATATCTTTCAGAATGCGATGGCGAATAGTTTAATTTTTCAAGTATAATGGTTTATTTTTATTTTTTTAATTTTTTAATTTTTAAATTTTTGAAATTTGGATATTTTCCGATTATTTTACCAAGTTGCAATAGGGGGAAGGTTGGCGCCATCAAACTAGTTTAACCCCACTTATCGGTCCTAAGTCCGAGGTTGCACTTGGATATTTTATAAATTTTTATTTTATTTTATAATTTTTTAATAATTTTGTTTGAAAACGATGGAATTTTATCTTTTATATTCGCCATTGATATTTTGAAATAGGATTTAGTATTATAAGATTCGTATATTTAAATTTTTCAATTGATTATTGTGATTGATTGTTGATGATTGATTTTATATATTTAAATATATATATATATATAATTCCCTTTGATTTCACCCAAACAACTTTTTAATTTGTAATGGTCCCGGCCTCTTCAGGACTCGCGCGTAAATAATCACAAATTTTTCCCACATAACGGAATAATCGTCATCGTATCTCTTGAAAATTCACAGTTTTGCGTTTTTAAAGTAAAATTGCATCGAAATCTATCCAACGATATATTTTCACCAATCATAGGCTCCATTCACGGAAATCACGCCGATTCCAAGACTTCCTGTAGCCATTTCATATAAAAGCCACGTCTTCGTCATGTTGTAACCTGCTGCATTTCGTGTTTGTCTTTATTTCCTTGTTGTGCTGTCTATTTTTATGTTTCTGTTTGGATTGTCCTGCTACATGAATAAACGGGAATTCAAAAGTACCAATCTTCCTTAAGTATGCCGTGACAGCATAATATTTAATAATCAAGAATAAATATATATATAACACACTTGCAATAGCACTTCTATTTTTCTGTTTGCGGCATGGGATTATTCTTTTTAAATATAAGCCAGTGCTTCTCAAAGTTGCAATATTCGAGACCCAATATTTAATCATAATTTTCATCGCCCCCCCATACAATAACAATGTACTGAATTCAATAATACTATATTTTGACGCTAAGACTACGATAAGACTTTAACCTCTTAAGTACCCCCTCCCTCTGCATATAAACGTCTTGCTAAGCCAAAGCATTTATTTCCCCAGACGTATATATACGTCTTTTCTGTGCATTGCTATCCGTAAAATTATTCCGAAGACTTCGGAATGCAATAAAAGGACATTGACAATGTTTGCAAGGGATTAATTATTCCAGATTATATTTGCTTCTTTATTCCTCTTCCCCTTCCCCAATACATCACATACGCATGCCTACGTGGAAAACGGTTGGCATTTGGAAACGAATCGCGAAACTTTTGATCGGCAGTCAAGGTTTAGTTATAAACCGTACAAAAATTACCAAGACAAGTGTTAATTTTTGCTTTAAAGTAGATATATGCCAAGCCCACGGGGTCACTGGTAATTAATAAACTTGTTTTTGTCTTAATTATAAAATTTAAATTAATTATAAAATACATTATGTAGCACTGATATATTTATAAGTGTAATATATCAGTGTAAATGTGTATTTTATTTTTTATTTTATCAGCATGTATTTTGTTTGTTTACTTTTAGTAAATTCATAATTTTTTAAAGTAATCTTTTGCTCTCGACTTTTCAATAGGCTCGCGCCCCCTTGTAGAATTGTCACGCCCTCCAGGGGGGGCGCCCTACAGTTTGAGAAACGCTGATGTAAGCCCAATAATCTGTGTGGATGAAGGCAATACTACAGGGCGTAAAATATCGTTGACGTACCTCTGAGCTTCAAGATAATAATCATAGAGGTATGGCATCCAGTAAGAAATTCCTTGTGGTTCATTAAGTCGAGGGCATTCAGGAGTGTATCCTACCGCTTCCCTGTATGTCTCCAGACACATCTTCACTGGTCATCGGGACTCATCTGGAAATGGGACACACCGCTGAAAATAATTCTACTCCATTTCAAAAGATTCTGAGTTGGATGGTCCTGACAGTGGGCAACTGTTAGGGGCAGTCGATGCATTTGCCTTGAGACCTGAAGCCTTCCCTTCCTCCCCATTACTTAATTGTGTCCCAGTCATTGCAGTCACTGTTATCTCACTTTTAAGTCAACTCGTTGATCACACACCAGGGACTGAACGCTTGGATGAACAGTTTGTCCTAGCATTCTGTCGTAGCTCTCGGATGACAGTGACACTCTGGACACTCTGTGTGGCCATCATTTATCCATTGAACGATCCTACGATTTCCCCACCATATTTCTTTTCAGTCCAATTGCTCGGTCCCTCTCAAATGGTCACATCTGCTCATACTCTTCCCGAATTCACCTGACAGGTATTGGTACAGTTTACTTGTGTTGATGTCATTCTACCCTCATGAAATATGACAGTGAAGTTTTCTATGTTTCTTGCATCATCTGGATTCTCCGCTGTGATGCGCTGCAGCTCCAGGTGGTTAGTCATTGGCCATACATATTTTAACATTACATAGTATACCATAAGATACGAGTTATTTTATTTGACAAAAAGAATACGTTAATAAAAACATAATTTCTTTTTCTATTGATTTAGTTAGGTTCATCTATTTTAAATTGAGCAAAACATTTTAATAAGGTTAGATAAAATCATACTTAATGAAATATCGTTTCATAAGTAAACAGTTTAGTGATGTTTTAAACCGGTATAGAATTGTGTGGTGATTAATTCCATTTACTACATCAATATTGGACAAATAATGAAAATTAATGCCATGTAATAAATAGTAAAAAAATATTATTAGTTATTAATTTTCTAATTTAATTTTTTAAAAATACTAACAGGGGAATATTTTGATAGAAGATTTATTTACGCATATTTTGTTAAACTAATTGAGAACTATAGAGTCATGGATAAATTTGAACACTAATTTCATCCTTACCAAAATTGAGCACAGTTTCCCCCTTAAACTGAATTTTAAATTTTGATTTTATAATGTTTGTCCAAATGCATTGTTTTCTTTATTTACTCATTTAATCACTTGCTATTCTCGCTTATCAAATCCTTATTAATCTAAAACAAAAAATGTAATCCATTTTTTTATCCTATTTGCTACGAAAAGAATGGAACGAGGAATCCTTGACTTCACCGCTGACTTGCCCCAGCGAATAAAAAATGGGGAAGTTCGTATTATTTTATACCGCTATCTAGATATGCGTATCCGGACAATTTTTATGATTGTTTCACATATCTTATTTCCCTTACTTCTAACAAATATGAAAAAGGATCCTTTCGCGAGTTGAATATCTTGAAGTAAGCAGTCGGTAAGTTTCGGCACGCGAGTGAAAACCTATTGTTTTGACGTTGGTCTTGACATCAATACATCTTTCATCAGAAAATCTTCCTCCCCATCTCCTCCGGTTACTTCGGCTTCGGAAGGCTTAATGTCAGAATAATCCTTTTCTGTCAAGAAGAGAAGGAAGAAGAAAATAGAACCCTATCGCCATTCCCGATAGATCATTAATGGGGGATATTATCCTTTTGTTCCATCCACTACTGTTGGTCATCGCTTATTTCCTAAATTATTGAGTTAAGGGTCACCCACACTCCTGAACTCTGCAAGAGATTCTTCCCTCCGTTTCATTATTTTGAAGGAAAGACCTTCATTAATACCTATGGATCGATAGGTTTTAGTTGTTGACTCTCACAACAAAGGCCCGAACTAATAAAGCCTATTAGTGAAGGCCCAGGATACGCCTCTACCTCCCGGAGGAAAAAGAAAAAGTATTGATGAAATTACGGCTAACGGTGGACTGTTGTCATTTGAAGCACACTTCTTTGGCCTATATCCAGGATTCGCTTCACTAGCCATGAATCTGTTTCAATTAACTCATTTTCAGAATGGAATGCATCGAAGTAATTGCTGTCGCATTAAATGGAGGGCTTTTAGTTGCTGTATCAATTCGAGCAATTTAGGAATTATGTCGACATGCCAAATGGAAAGCGAAAAATTCATTAGAGACAAGTAGTGCTTACAGCTATCAATAATTTACATAGGACATTATTTTAAGATGCTATCATCAAATGAATCCTGTGAGTTAATCTCTTTTTTAAAAGTTTTTCTTGTCTACGGATGCGAAATATAGTTTCTTGGCTTTATATGTGTAGGTTTGATTATAAAGATTTGACTTCGAACTATACGAAGTAGAACTAAGTACTATTTCCTAATGATGTGAATATTTCTGAAAGCCTTTTTTGATGTATCTGAAATATTTTTAAGAAATCTTTTTACATAAAAAATAACCTTTAGTAACAAAATGATTTCATCAATTACTGAATTTACCATTTTAACCAAGAAATTGCTCTTTTTTATTTCAAAATTTCTTTGTCTTTCAGTTTGCTGTTGAAATTTATATGTTTTATTCGTATCTCTAAATGTGTCTCCGAAGATTTTCTTCCTTAAAAAATTTTCTACGAAAGGAAGTTCTTCCTATTATCATTTTGAATATTGTATTCGATCAATTACAGTGATAATAAACAATCCGCTTTATAGTCGTTTAGCGCATAATTGGGTTCTGCAAGAAATTTAGTTATTTCAGAATGCAAAATTAAATTGCTTTGATAGTTTTTATTTTTAAGAATATCCTTCTCTGGATATATATTTATATTACCCCTCATTATTCAGTTTAATTTTTTTCCCTTGTTTATGATTTTATTTCCGTCAGAGTGAAATGATATAGCATATAAATCGTGTTTAATAATTGCACAGAGGAACAATTTCCAAGTTTTTAACCTAATCACTACAAGAGAAAATTTTCTTAACTAGATATGGGCTATAGAAATGGTAATATTTGTATAAAAAAATATTTGCTAGTAAAATAATATTTTATTTAAATACGCAATTATTATGTGATATGATCAATAACTTTTCTTCATTTTTATTGTTTTTTTTAATAATTCTTTTTATCAAGAGCTGAAAAACAAGAAAGAAAGTATCAAAGAAAAATTATGTTTAGTAATACTACAAAAACTTGGGATATCTTTTGCTAGTGATTTTTGTCGATCAAAAATAACGAGCTATTTCCGATGTTAAAATACATAATGTTTCACTTTCTTTTTTCGTATTAAATTATGGGAGTGGTATCCCAGTTTGGCATATTGACACATACGTAACCTATACGTATAGAATATACATAGACCTACCTATACGTATGATGATAAAACTATATGAAGAAAAATTGTTAATAGCTAAAACAAAGGACTTTGTTATCTTTTATATATATTTCTGTTTGTTGTATCTTTTTCTATTATTTTTAAAAAATAAATTGAAAAATTTAAAATTTTCCTTAATTTTTTTGGCTGAAATATTAATAGGGCTATGTAATTTTAAATACAGTTTCCAATGCATGTTTTTAGTATTTATTTCAATTCATTACTTAGATCATATGTCTATACAATGAAGGGAAAAAAGTGCTTTATGTAAGTATTTTCTCAGACATTGCAATAAATAAAGAAAATTGTAGATAAGTTGATAAGCATGCTTTAAGACCAACGCGCAGCTGGTTTCCGACGCAAAAGTTTAACTTAATTCTTGAGTATTACAAAGCCGAAGTCAAGAAGATTATATGGGCTGTTGCCACTATCCCATTACTGTTTATAGTGTTACTTTCATTAAATAGAAAGATAAAAAAATATTAAAAAGGACTGCGAATAGAAATTACGATGTTTAATGACATTTTTAAGCTTATTATTTTAATATGCTTAAGTGACCTACTTTCCTATATATATAGCAAATTGAATAAACTGTTAGCTACGAAATTAATCTCTTTAAAGATTATTAAAAATTTTTCTAAAAATATTAAAATATTGAAAATTTTTAGAAAAAAGCAATATATGTTTGTTAATATGCATGAAAAGTAAAAGAAAGTAAGTAAAGTGTGTTCATGGGAAATTTTAACTAAGCGTAGACATTTTAACAAAATGTCATATATATATATATATATATATATATATATATATATATATATATATATATATATATATATATATATATATATATATAACAGTGTATTAAACATATATTAATTTTCAAACAATAATTAGTAAAGCCATATAAAAAGCTGCATTAATTTACACGGTAGGATGTATAGTGGTACTTCAGGTAAAAAGTATGGTATTAAGCATTATCATTTTAAGTAAATTAAGTTGTAATGCGTTAGGCTCTAACTTTAGTTTGGGGGAAAAGTTTATTTCAGTTCTTGAGAAAATTGCTTCGTTGTTCGTAACCCGATCAGGCACAGAGTCAGTCCATTCCAAGCTGTCGAAAATCCTCCAGAAATGTGCTAGTAACAATACTTGTCATCCATTACTATTTCCAGCGTAGGAACAAGAGCGAATTGTGAGCAATCAGAAAGTCAGTGGCAAACAGGAGGTGTCATAAAAAGACATCCCAGAAGAGTCTGGTTAACAGCAGCATCGGGTATAAGGGGCACTGGAAACCCAATTCCATTCCTGCAGAGGTCATTTGGAATGGACAATGGGTTACAGAAAGGAGGACACGAAGAGTATTCTATTTCCGACCGGGCCAATTGTTCGCCCGGTAAATCCCTCTTTCGTACCAAAGAAAAAGAAAAGAAAAAGAAAGAAGAACTTTTGGGGTGAGTGTTTGCGACAGCCCGAGGTTTGATGACAATCTTTTTGGCAGATGCGTCAAAATTGCCTCCGTCTTTATTGAACTTGGTTCTGTTTCTCGCATTTCCTTTTCTCTTTTCCCAGAACAGGGAAGAGAATGCCAACTGAGAACAAACATCATGGTGCACAATGTGTCCAGTTATCACTTTCCAGCGGAGATGGCAAAGGGCCGGGTCGATACACTGAATCGAGAGACATTTGAAAAAATTGGGAGTGTCACGTTGTCAAAATCTACCCGACTTTCGCATTGTAGCATTAGGATTGGATGTTGACCTTGCGTGAAAGCAGACACCCGTACTTCCGAATTAATTTTCGTCAATGAAGAGACTGGAAAAGTGGAGTGCAAAGCTACAGCCAAAGATTAGATATTTGGTAGAAATGTGTTTCAGAGATTTACTTTTAATTGGAAGAGTTTCATGTATTAATTTTTATACTCTTCGGAAGGGAATTAAACAAATCATTTAAAGTTGTCAATTCAAAGATGATTTTGAAAATATAATTACAAAAAAAAAGTCTCAACATGAGACAATAATTATAGAAACACGTCACGAATCAATAATAAATCAAAATTTTTAAAACAAACGCAATAATATTTTTTTCGAAAATGTATTTTGCAACAAGAAAAAGGAAGGTTGAACATTTATTATAAAACGTAGGTTATATATATATATTAGTGACATTATTTTATAATTTATAATTAATATGGAATAAATATTATGTATATATAAACGTTTCTTACTATTTTACTTAATACTACTTATTCAAATAAAAATTAACCCATCCAGAAACGATTTAACCAATTTAATTCTTCTTATTTTTTTTAATGTACAGGCCTTTACAGTTTTTATATAAGAACATACTGATATACAGAAATTAAGTATATAATTAGCTTTTTTATAAATTTAAAATGGTTTTACATTTATCTGTTCCTTTGTTTCAACTATTGCTTTAAATATGCCATTAGAGCTTAGTTTATTTACAGAAATTATTTACAAAATGTCAAAATTATTCTGTAATATTTCATACATCAAGCAAATTTTTGCGAAAATAAATCTTAATTCTTGAATTTCCATGAACCAGATTTTGAAAATTCCAAAATAAACTTTATTTAAACGTATTTCGATGACAAATAATGCATTAATAAAACAATAAGGTCTCCATTCGCTAATATTTATTGTCTGAAAATAAATACAATTTATATTATTTTTTTTTACCTTCTGAAGTACGATTTCTAATCTATTTCAATCATGTGTGTGTAACAAAATAAATACGACCATCTGGAATTCATTTTATGTATTTCTTTCATGTTGCTATTATATGTGAATTATCAAATTAAATTCACAATTCACAATTTGTTTAACAATATATCAGAATCAATGTAATTGTTCAAGAGCAAATTATACTTGAGAAATAAGTGATTCTACTCCCTACACATATAACATACAGCTTTTAAAGTAAACATTCATCCATGGGTGTTATTAAAAATGTTTTTTTTTAATTTATATAAATGTGCGGGATGCAGTATTTTGAAGGGAAATAATCTAAGGGAAAAATAATAGTCTTGTTTTTAAATGCCTGTGAACATTTAAGGTATCCGACTACGTTCGGAACCGTGATTTTGCAAAAGCGTATAAATGGATAATATGTATGATTTTTAGCGTCACTTAGATTAGAAAATGTATATAAAATTGTCTTAAGAATATTATTACAATAAAAATTATTTAAGTACAATATTTTGACAAAAAATGAACAAAGAATGACCCATTTTCAAAATATTCCCCTTTTGCGAAAAATGCTTCTATCATAATAATATTTTGCCTGTATATAACTCAGACCTCTGTACAGAGGCTCAACTAGAATTTTTGAAATATATAGCTTAGAAGTGGGTTTATCCATGTTTTACGACAACAGAGGGGAAAAATTTTAAGAAGAAAACGTCGATAATTATTTCAATGGGTTGTAACTCTGAAAATAATGTGAATTTAAAAAAAAAAAAAATACAGACTCTCTCTGGAGAAGTCAATATAAGCAAAATATTATTATTTTAGAAGCATTTTTTATAAAAGGAGAACATTTTGAAAAAGGTTATTGTAAGGTAATTTTTTGCCAAAATATTGTATTTAAATAATTTTTTTTTGTCAAAATGTCCTTAAAACAATTTTATACATGTATTCTAATCTAAGTGACACTAAATATCATGAAAATTATCGATTTATACACTTTTTTAAAATCACGTTTCTGAACGTAGTTGGATACCTTAATAAAATGAAAGTAATGTGATTGAATGTATTCATTTTAGAAAATATGTGCAAAACACGCATTATAAGAGTATGAGAGAAACATACGTAAAATTGAAAGTAATTTAAATTAAAGGAACTGTGCCGGCTTTCACAAGTCTAACAGCTAATAAAAAATTTTCTTTCACACAAACACCCAAATTAAAAATTTTTACTTTGAAAAATTTAAACACAACGAAACTTTTCTTTGAAAAAATATTTTTTTAATTAAAATGCACTTATAAAAATCAAAAGAAAAAATAAGTAATAAACTTACTAAATCAAAGTCAATTACAACTTCAATACTCCAAGATCCCTTTACAAATCTACTGATTACTCAAAAGAAAATAATTTCAAATTTAAATATCCGTATTAAATTTTTACTGTACTTAAATAACTTTGGAGAGGTTAAGTGCAAATATACAGTGGTTAACTCCTGAATTAACAATTTTAATTCCTCGATATATAATACAGTTGTCGTATTCATTATAAATAAAAACCACAGCGCTACTTTTAATTCAACTGAATCCAATGTTTTTCAGTAATGACAGATCAGTCGTACAGGGAATGATTAAACAGTGAACAAAGTTCAACTAGAGCGATTAAAATTTGGAAGCTAATATTTACCATTGAATGCGCTTCAATTGCGGATGTTAGAGTTTGCTTTTAATTGAAATAAATCATTTAATGTATGTTTGATCGGAGCTACACAAGTCGACTGACTGTGCATGTTAGATCTTTTCTGCAAATTATTACATATACAAGTTTAATTGAAGTGCATTTTGAAGCACATAATTAATTTTTATTGGAATTCTTTAATTGGATGCTCCTATCACCACATTCTTTCATTATACTCTGAGAGGAATAATTTAATGTTGCTCCTGGAACGAATACAAATTATCTGCTAAGTAAGTCCAGCATTTTCAATTAATGTGAAACTTGCTGTTCTTCATCTATGCTGATTATTCCGATGCACCTGATAAATTTGAAGTAATGCAGCGTTGGAAAGCTATATTCTAATTATACTAATTAGTGTATCACTTAGTATTTTAAACCATTTTAGAGAAATTACTAAAGCTGGGTGTTTTTTTAGGATCGATATATATGAAATGAAATTTAAAAATGTGCATAATTTCATTAAGTGTACTTTGTATTACTAATGCTTGAAAATGAAAAGTATCAGATGACGTTTGCTTAAAGTAGAACAAAATATTTTAAACATGCTTCTGGCTTTCTTAATAACTTAATATGCATTTAATTAAACGAACTTCCTGTTAAGGTATTATTCAAGGTAAGGAATTATAATAACACTTTTTTGAGCTTTTTTTTTTTTTGTGTGAATTAATCTCCGTCTTCATTTTTTTCTTTTAAAAGTGCTTACAATTCAGGAGTAGGAACTATAAGTTAAAAATACACAACTTCATTAAATGAAAAATAATATTAAAGCTCCAAACTAAAGAGTTTGGAATAACTTTTTATTTATTGACTCGGAATATTTACTCAAAAAAAAGCATTTCTTTAATTGAATTGAGATCCTTTAGACTATTAAAAAAATTTACCTTCATTATTTCATATATATTTTATTTTTGGGTTAGGAAACTTCAGATCAATTATCTTAAAAATTATCCTATGTGTAATAGATATTTCTTGCTATGAAATTTAGAAATTTTCATTCAATTTCACGTAAGCTGCATGAAAAGTTTATTCTTGCTTTTAGAGATTTCATTTCGTAAGTATGATTTATTCCGTTTTATTGATTTTACTATTTGTAGAGAACACATACTCATTTCCTAAAATTATGTATGTACATATGTAAAGAGCTGCAAATGAACTGCACTTGTAGCTGTCCTGATGCCTCAGGTTAGTTTGAAACACCGAATCAGCAGACATTATTATAAAAATAATCACTTTAATTTCAGCTTAATCAATAAGTTATTATAAACCAAGGGAGCAATTAATTTAAATCACAATCTTAAGCTCTTAAGATAAATAATTAAACACATATCCAATTTTGAACCGATAGAAGAGCCCTCATCTTATCTCTCCTGGGTCGGCTATATTAATACTGCAATAACTAACTCTAACGCACACATTGCCATGATTTAAATATCACTCAAATTAGCATAAAATCAAGTTCTTTCTACAAAAGGCAGTTTTAAACTCCAACAACAGTTAAAGAAGTATTTTCTCAAGAGTATTAATAGAAGAGAGTGATTAGGACCTCTCACACACTTTCTATCCTAACATGTTTCGGTGTTCTAGGACAGTGATCCGCAACCCCCGGTCCGTGGATCAAATGGTGCCGGGCCGCCTAAAGAACATTAAACTATTGCCATTTTATTTAAAGTGGTGCATTTCTCTCTGATTTGCGCAACTTTCCAAGGAAATCACTTTATATTCCATGTTAAATCACATTTATTCATTTTTGGTGTATCTATATTTTATTCTGAAGGTATATTTAAATGTAACTAAATTAAAATTGTTAAATCAAAACAATCTTAAATATAAACATTTAACGTCCTTCTCCTTCAGTGGGCCGCGGTAAAATTATCAAACGTTGACCAGTACGCAGCGATAAAAAGGTTGCGGAGCACTGTTCTAGGACAAGAAGAAAGAATGGTGAACAGATTAAGAAATTGGATTACTTCTTTGAAAGTAAGATAATTTCTAACATGAAGTCATGAGTATAAAAAGGTTGCGGAGCACTGTTCTAGGACAAGAAGAAAGAATGATGAACAGATTAAGAAATTGGATTACTACTTTGTAAGTAAGATAATTTCTAACATGAAGTTATGAGTATATATATCTTCATAATATAGGGATTTACGTGGCAAACACTTCTGCTCATAGTCATTTTATATGCGTAGCATGCATACAGTTAAGTATATGGGAAAATGTTCTACAGGAAACTCTCTCTCTCTCTACTCTATATTCTTTAGTAGGTTAGAATAATTCTTCTAGGTGGTAACACATTCTCGTTTTCGAGAGCCCGTGGTAGCCTAATGGTCATGGTTACAAGCTCATGGGCAGAGTGTCATGATTCCAAGCCCTAGCACCCCTGAAGACATACCATGTAGGAGGCTGATGCATCTGTCGTGGTTCAATATCCTCCGTGGGTGTGTTGTAGTAGTTTGGAGAAGGGTAGAGACAAATTAGGTGATATCCTCGTCACTTAATCAAGGCTCAAAATTACGATGTCTACCACCAATAGCCTTCGAGTTACTTTATAGTTAATAAGCACTCATTCGATTTGCTTTTCATTAGTTCTGTAACTCTATTTTTTTTTCTCAAAGTAATTATCAACAGTTAATTTTGTTATGATTTTTATTTACAAACTTTACAGCCTCCAATAATTTAAAATAAAATTTTAATGGAAGTCATAGGGTAAAACATCGAATAGGACAATAATACATATTATAACATATAATAGGGAAATGGAACTATCTATTTTTAAGCGTAGTATAAGTAATAAAAAAGTGTTTAAATATTAAATTAAACAATTTTTAATTTTTGTATGACATATATAGTACTCGATATACATATATAGTATTCAATTGTATATTTTTTATATAATTATATTGTATTCAATGTACTTTTAAATTTTTACTTTAGTTTATACATAAAATAGAGAATTAAAGTTTGTAATTCATGTGAACTAAATGAAATAACTTTTAATTTAGTATCTGAAGTTGTGTTAAGATACATAATTTTAAAAATGTTTAAACTTCTTAGAATTTTTTCAGTGAGGTAAGCCACCTGTCAGATATGAATTTGGAATGCTAAACAAACAAAAAATTTGAAAAAATAAGGAATTAAATATTATATTACATAATATATATAATTTAAACTTTTCCATTCTATTTTCTGAAAATGTTATTATAAGGGATTTATACTATCGTTTGAAAATGCTTAGAATGAAAAGCAGTTTATGTACTAAAATAATACATTTCCATGATTTAAATTTTGCACTCCAAGTCAATAAAAATTCACTTAATATTTCCAACAAATAAATAAATAAATTCATTAAGGTAATTAAAATATTTTAGATAAATATCATATACCTATTTTTCAAAAAGAAGCAACGAACTTTTTTACTTCCTTGATAAGAACATGAAAAAGGAAAAACTTTATATGGAAATAATTTTTTTGGTCCCAATTATGGAAAAACATTTTGCTTAATCTCAAAAACAAAACATTATATTCTAAGGCAATTAAACGTCCCATAAAAAATCATTCATCCAAAGATAAGATAAAGAAGAATGTGATAGTTATCTGGAAAGATAACAAAAGATAAATCTTCCATGTTTTGCGCCAGTTGACGAGGACAACATCAATATCGTCTCTAGAATCCCCATTGGTTCGAAGTAAAAGATAGAGAAATAATAACTCCTTCTTGATTTACGGGAGGAATTAGTAAATAATAATAAATGGTCTCATTTATTGTCTTCTTACTTTCTTTTATTCATGAATTTGAGCTTACGAAGATTTATTCTACTTACGTTGGGGTGTATAGTTTTCTCTTCAGCGAAGCGATAATTATCTTCATTGAATACATTTATCACTCCTGCTTTAAAGCTTAATTTAGGGAAAAGAGTATAAATGTAAAAAAAAAGAATAAAAAATACCTCCCTCCCGACTTTTCAATTATCATGTTTATTCTGAACTGTCGTGGGCAATGTTGCGTGCTATAATAAAGGCCGGCAAGGCCTTTTCGCTCAGACCCATCCACCCTTCAATTCAACCACTTTCAGAAGAATTCCAGAATGTTTTGATTAAGGATCAAGCTCGGGGAAGGTTGGCTCACATTCATCCTCATTACCTTCCATCCCCACTTATTAGGCGAAGCAACATTTAAAAATCAGTCGTTTTCTCCCCCCCCCCTCCCTCGCTCCACACACACTCGTGTGATCTTCTGGTTCTCTAACCTACCGATGTTTCATCTGTATTTGTAATCCAAGTAAATATCGTCCTTTTCTATTTCTCCCTCATTGCCGCTCAACCCTTTGGTACCCGGAAATGTGAAGGGGGTTGGGATGCACCCCGAATGGAAACCCATTTGATAGTTGTGCAGCGTAATGGGCGCTGTCTTGATTTAGTAACTCTTTATGAAGTAGGAGGAGAGTATTGCTTGGGGTCTGAGTCACCTGCTTCATTAGGTCGGTGACATTACAGGGGGAAGAAGGAGCCACAGATGGCTGAAATTATTTCCCCCAGGCAAAGTTGTATTTGAAAGAAGAGCAATCGACATTTCAGAAGGTTGTTTTGTTTTAAAATTTTAACTTTTAACATTTTTAGGAGGATGTTAAATGCTAAGATCACGAAGCTTAATTGAGCTAATTCACAGTAAAACCTGCTTTTGTGTGTGCGCGCGTCGTCCTATTTTCAGTTCCTCTACTATTAGTTTACTCTCTCCCTACAGTGGCGCACACAAGGGGAAGGGGGTTCTAGGGTCCAGACCCCCCCTTCCCAAAGTTCTTGATTTTTTTCCGATTCATTATAATTCTAAGTATGTAGTACGAAAAATTTAATTAAGTATTTGTTATTAAGGATTAATTTTGTTAATTAATCCTTATTATTTATTCAATAATTAGTTTTTTTTCTGTTTTTTTTCGTTCCCGAAAATTGACAAAATCAAAAGGAGCATGATACAAGAATGGTGAACTTTCGACCCCGAACCCCCTGTCCCCCTTGAAAAATTCCTGTGTGCGCTACTGTTTCCCTATATATATATTTATTTATATATATATTTGGTTCAAATTTTCAATCGTTAATAAAATACTTATTATGCATCCACTAAAGTTCAAATACATCTTTTAAACTTGTACTAGATAACACTTGATGTTAATCTAGTTTTTTCAAATGTTAACTCATTAATTAAATTTTATTTTTTAATTTTAAATTTATTCTGCACTATTTCTGATGAAGTTTAGAACTATTACCAACAGATGGCGCTAGTAAGTTTTTCAAACGAATTTTTTCTTGGCTTCAAATATATATATATTTAGTTTTGTAGTGGATGACACGTAATGTTGATACATTTTTTGAAATATTAATTCATTTATTACATTTAATTAACTAAAATAAAAATGTTCTTTGTTGTCCTAAGTAGGAATTGACTCAATTTTTTTTATATATTACTTGTTATGGGGTTTTATTTCTGTGTGATTTTTTATGGGGTATATGAATTTCAACTGCGTTGATACCACTGTAATGTTTTCTATCAGTACATATCTTCACTTCAAGACGCTAGCAGCATGTGCTTCGTATTCCGAGTTTTATCCATGACCGAATTCTATGATAATGGATAAAATATATGTAGAGATGAACTTTTCAACGATTTGGAAAAGTATTTTCTTAAAATACATACCAATTCCGAAGAGAGTTTGAAGTCCGAAAATGAGCTCCCATCATGCATATCTGGCTATCGTTACGTCTACCAGCAACTGATTAACCGATCATCGTCGCAAACACTTATCATTAACTTTATTGTGCCCTAAAGTAAATCAATTGTTATTGTATCTTCAAGTGTTAAAAACATTTTTGAACCAATTCATCACAAGAAGATGCGTGTTTTGGATTACGATGAGTAGTAATGAATTATGAATGTGCATTTTGAAAACTTTTTCACATATTCAAGGAGAAATTAAATGTTTTAAAAATGTTTATATGTGTAATTTAATTATTTTCCTTTATTTGGAAGCACTTCCTCATACATTTCGTAAATAATTGACATACTTACTGTGTGTGACTTTTTTCATGCTTTCCGTTGAATAAAATTTTTTTCTGTCGGATGTCGACTAAGTTGTTATATGTAAGTATTCATGAAATATCCGAAAATTTTTTGGTGCAGTTTCCTTTATGCGATCACTAACAACCCCCCCAAAACAGGTTTTATTTTTAATATTAAGAAATCAACAAGGTTTTGAATTTGTTTATGTAGTTAAAATACTGATCATGGTAACCGAATGGTCATGGTCACAAACTCGTGATCGGCGGTATTTCCGTCGAGGCATGTAGAGGGGATGAATCACGTTAAACCTGTCGAGGCTCAAAATCGTCAAATTGACGTGATACTGAAGTTTGTAATATAGTTGAATACCAGCTCTCAGGATTCTTCATTTGACTGAAAGTCAAAATTGCAACGTCCGTAACCAATAGCCTTCATGTTGTTTTGAAGTGCGATGTTAAAAAACAGTCAATAAAGTATAAGAATTATCCTAAAATGTAATATTAATTTTTTAAACTTGCAAATTTCTCTTAATACAATGCCAGTAATAGATTTACAGTCGGACCTCTATATAACGAAATCGCTAAATCCCGAAAAAAATTTCGTTATATGGAAAATTCTCTATATAGAGGTTCCTCTTTCAATTTTTATTATAAACCACATAAAACACATTTTAAATTCCTAAACTCTATGTATTAAAAAAGTAATTATTCACGTCAATTTGTAAATTAATAATATTTATTTTATATATCTTACCCATCAAAAAGAAAGAAAAACTACAAGGAAAATTTCTTGACACCTTTATCCCCATCCTGAAGAATTAATTTTTTTTTCTTTGATGCTCAAGCACTTACGTTTTGACATTTTCGAGCAACAAGAAACGAAGTTACCAGTGCGACTGGTCAACACTACGGATGAACGGAGACGAGTTCAAAGACACGAGACCACTCCCTTGAGGGTGAAACGGGATATCGAAGATATTTCCAGTGAACTGGACGGGGGTGTTAAAAGTTGTACTTGCTGGATGAAACGCCCAGAGTTCTATTGTTATCGGCAAGCTAGGCACCTAATAAAACTAGTTCAAAATTTATGACCACTATAAAGTGTGTTAAAAAATAAAACAACTTGAAATGTCCAGAAATACTTTAAAAATAGGGAGGGGAAAAATTGAATAACAAGAGAAGAAGTTCATTTTACAGAAAATGCACTTCGCTATTGGAAGGTTATTTTACGAAGAAAATCGTGAAATGTTCTTGGTTCCAGGAAAAAATTCTTTATATAGAAAAATTCGCAATATAGAGGTTCGTAATATAGAGGTTCACCTGTACTTCTTCATCATGCTCCAAGCCTTAAAGCTTTAATTTATTATTAAAATTCAGTTTCAAAGAAAATTTCGTGAAAGCAAAGTAAATTAATACTACAAAAACAGTGCTGCGTTTCAGAGTTCTTCAAAGTATACTTATGAGCTTTTCTGTGTGTTCCTAAAGATTATGGTTTATCACATATCCTCACTTTCAACAAGTCACAAGCTTAATAATTTAGATTTCCTTATGCATTTAATAAAGAGACTTTATATTAAAGGGAATGCAAATTTTCATTTTGATTACTCAAAAAATTCATCCAGGCTCAAATTTTCATCATATATCAAGGTTCCATGCAAACGATGCAGAGATTGATGTATCTTTTTTTTCAATACCTACATATTCAAATCTCCATTAAATATAAGTGTCGTTTGACAAACCATAAACGCATTGATATTCAATTAGTTAGGAACTAATTATGCAAAATAAATCAAATAGTTTGTTCATTAAAATAGTTACCAGAGTGTTTAAAAGGTAGTTTAGTAGTTCTTTGAAAACGGGGGAACAATAAATAACACCTTCTCTGTATCTATAGCTATTTTTCAAGCTCTCAAAAACAAATGTATAATATATTTGAAAAAGCTTCAGCTCAAGATTTCGTATACATACATATATATATATAATTGAAAATTATCCGTAAACATATTACAGAAAATTAAACCAATGCATTTTTTCTTTTTTTGGAAAATATTTAATAATATGACACAAATTTTTAAAAAAAACCCCAAATATAAATGTTACCGTTAAAGCGTGAAATCAGTTATTTCATAAAATAACTAGAGCAGTCAGTTAAAAAGTATATAAAATTACTGAATTCTACTATTTAACTAGGTATTCTATAGAATAACGATTACTTGATTGTTAAAATATGAAATATGACACTCGAAAACTCTGAACCAGTTCTAGCTTCTTTGGGAAAGGTTTTTCCGATTAGGAATTAGAAATGGCCAAATAAAAAAATTGTATTCTAGATATCAGTTCAGTACATGTCAGCGAGAATTAATTTCCATTGAAGAAGTTCTAACTAGTGACACAACGCTTCGATCTGTTGCAACAGCTCCGAGTTGCGGTATTGGACAAGGGTTTAAGGCGTGTTCGAGTAAAAAAAAATGTGCAGAAGTAAAAAGTATGCTTGCTTCATAAATAATAAGCAGTTCAATCCAAAGTGTCATCACATCAATCCTTGCTCTGATAAATAATGAAAAGTAAAAAATAAAGGTATCTCATACAATTTTAATTAATATATACTCTTACATTTTTGTTTTAAAAAGTTACACAATGTTTTTATGAAGCAATAGTTTTTATTCTCAGCATGCATTTTTGTTGATAATATTTAAATATAATTATTTTTACAACATATTCTTTTTTCCCCTTTTCTGTTTAACTAATAGCAATATGAGCAATACAATAAATTATATCATCTCTGCTTTTCCTTATTATTTATCAGTTATTCATTCGCAAAAGAGATAAAACGTATTTTTTAAAAGATTTTAGCTATTTGTGATCAATTAATTTATAAAATATCTTTGAAATTTTTTACTATTCACTTTAACGGTCTATCTTTAGTTATTTCATGGAATAACTAGGTAAAGTATTAAATCGCTTATCTACTATTTACTTTAACTGACTTGTCTAGTTATTTTAAGGAATACCTAGTTATTCTATGAAATAACTGAATTATACACATTAACGGTAACATATACACAATTACGATTCTCCCGATTTGCATTATTGTCACTCGTCATCCATGTCAGAAAAATATTCCTTTGTATAAAAATTACGTTGTCAAATTTTATTAAATTTCATACATTAGAATATATCAATATTTTAATGTAGATGTTCTACTTTTATCTTTTTGATAATGATCAAAACTAACAGTTAAATTATAGAGGGAAGAAAAACATTCCATCTAGAAAAAACAATTTTTTTTTCTCACAAAAACGAATCATATACATCCATCCGAAAAATGATATCACAACAATTTAATTAGTATCAATAAATAACGTAATGTAAATTTAAGTATAAAACATATATCAATATTAAAATATTAAAATTTAATTTATTCAAATCCATTATTTATTAATATTAGACAAACCCCATTTAAGTAATATTGTGAAATTTATTTCAGGCAAATATTAAATTTTACTCCATTCAAGCATGTATAATAAATTGACAAAGCTTAAGTATAAATAAATATTTAAATTCCTTCACACAGTCAAGTTAAAAGAAACTGAGAAAATATAAATAATTTTCTATCACTAATAAAATATTATTAAATTATCCATGGAAAGGAAAGTAATTGCCAGAACTCTTTCTCTCCGGTGGGAATTTAAAGAAAAGGAGGAAAAGCATTGAATTTTAAAGAGGTGTTTTTATTTTAGAAAAATAAATAAATAAAATAAAATGTAAAAAAAATAAAGAGTAAAATGAATAAAAGTGTGTATAGATATATATATGTACACTCAAAGTGTTTCATTTTGCAGCATATATTACACTAAGAAATTAATTTAATAAATCTTTGACAATGTGCAGGGCACCGTTTTAAGATAAGTAATAATACATATGGGAAAAAGACTACACAACCTAAGGATGATAAATACTTTATTTAACAAAATGAAGGATGAAATACTTAAAATATATTAAACACCAAAGGAGAACGTCTTTCTCCTACGTCTAGAGCTTAGCGTCTCTAACGTCCATCTGTGTCATTTCCCGTGTGTCCTTTAGTCGGACATTCCTCGTGGGGTGTGATGTCAGTGTGGACTGCTTCACTCTAAGTAACAGGGGGAGGGGATGTGACAGGGCACATATTCAACCCTACATGCATTAAAACATACTATTTACTTTTTGTGCTCTATCATAGGTCATTAATTTACATTAGTTCTCTAGTTTTCGAAATTAAGAGGATTTTAATTTTTGGTTGATTATCTCTTGAAGTATTGAAAAAATTTCTATGTAAAAAGGTTGACTTAATAATTACAAAACAAACAAACCGTACAACATTTATGGTACACACCATGATCATGTGTATGACATTAGAGCATGGGATTCTAAGAGAGAAAATGAAAGCCGATAAACATGAAGTTAGAGTGGAAATGGAGTATTAAGATCCCTTCTTATATTTAGAAAAATTTCAGTTCGTGAACTCATGCTGAAAATGAGACAACTTACGGTCTCTGTAGCAGTCGGTTTGATTCCTCCAACAGCGCTGTTTTTGACCGTGGATGGCTCTCGGAGGGAAATTGCGCAAGTAGCATTTACTTTTCCGAGATTATCCCAAACATGCTCTAAAGGAATAAGGTCTGGAGATCTGGATGTCTAAACTTTCCTGTAAAATCCTCAATTTCCGGAAATTCATCTACTAGATAAATTTAATATGCATGAGTGTTTTTTCTATAAAAATGAAATAGGGCCCAATTGCACTCCTTAAAAGGCGAAATAGGTTTTCAGGTTTCATCCTTATACCTCATAACAGTCTCAGAGCTTGTGTTCAAGATTTGAAGGTTTATGCGCCCATATAACTCGAAAACTGTTAAAACTAGCAATCTCCGTTGCTATACAGTTCTGTTACTCGGATGTTGGAAGACATGTAGTAAGTCCCCAGTTCCCTCTAGAGCAGGGGTGGCGAACCTTTATGGATCAACGTTCCATTTTTTCGAAAAAAGTGTTTAATTAGGTCTAGACGTGCCGTCAAATAATTTTGACTTGTGATTATTGGGAAAATAATAAAACTAAATACTGACAAAAAACACAAAACTCGATTTACTACGAACTAATATCTTTTACAATGTATAGTTATAAATGTTTCAGTTACACGTGTAATTCAAATTAAGGTAACATTAGTGTGACTTCTGTTGTTACAAATTGTGGATGACAAATAACTTATATTAGGATTATAAGATCTTCCTTTTTGTAGAATATATGCTGGATTTGTGTCAACTGCCAAACGGTTTCTAAGCAATTAGTTATATTTTCTGTTGTTCACCTTTTTGAAAAGAGGTTTTGTGATTTATTCCAAAATAACGTTTTACAGACGATGTTCTGCATACCACTATTCCAGAACATAAAACACGCATCGCTTTGTCACCTTAACTAATAATGTCAAGTTTCTCGGTCCATTAAATTTGAAATTCTCTGTTACACTTACTATCGCACACTTTTTGTTCTTTTTCTGATTTAACCGTGCTAAATATAAGTTAAAAATCGTAAATATAACACAGATCAAACTTTAAAATACAGCTGTGTCGATAGAATTGACTATTCTATGCGTAGACAAACTTTTCATCATAAGCAATTGAAGTCTACGACGTAAGCAAGACAGTAACAAACGAGTGTACTCCTCGCAACCGATCACTCGCGTTTGTTCGTAATACTTCATAGTGGACTTTGAAATTTTGAAATAAAATGCAAACCATTTTGATCACTGGCGTGCCAAAAATATTGTGTCATGTGCCTTCAATGGCACGCGTGCCACAGATTCGCCATCCATGCTTTTGATGAAGGTATGTAGAAATCAGTGGTTAGTCTGAATACGGACTCATCAATGAGTAGAACGGTCTCTTCCATTTATCCTTCCTGGGTTACCTGCACCATGCTAAAAGGAAACTTCTGTGAACAAACGTGAGTGAGATGGAAACAGCAGATTTTCTTGTTGACCAAACTTTTTCGTGTAGTCTTCTGGAAACAGAAACACTTGAAACTAGGGCTCCTGTTCTTACATAAAGGCTGAATAAAGTTCATGACACACCTAAAAAATTGTTGCATTCATACTACATTTTGCCCTTATGAACAATTATCAATGTTCGTGTCTCTCGAGATACTTTGTCTAGGCCTTCTTTCTGAACCATTCTTATTAAAGTGTCTCAATAAGTTGATTACAACATTAAAGCATCTTGTAGTATTTGCTTAAAATACTAATCTCGTTCAATACTCTCGACGGATCCCCATCTTATCTCATTCCCCAAACGTTGGTTGAAACTAATTTAAGCTGCTTACTTCAGTGCTTCTCAAACTTTCACTATTGGTGACCCAGTTTTCAGCCATAATTTTTATCGCGCCCCCCTGTGTTTTTTTTCTTCTGAAAGAGTAGTATTTTAGGTTTAAAAAGAAAACGTAATAAAAAAATCTCTCATCGTGCCATTACAGTAAATCAAACAAAATGTTTTTTTTTTTAAATTTAGTTATAGGATCAGACCATTGATAAATCTATGGAAGTGGAAACTTTTGTTTTTGATGAAGTATTCGCCAGCTGATATATATATAAATTATATCAGTGTAAATGTGTATTTTTTATATGTCAGAAAGTATTTTGTTTGCTTCGTTCCAGTAAATTAATTTTTTAAACTTTTTATTTCCGATATGCTCACGCTCCCTATGAGGTGCGCCCCACATTTTGAGAAACACTGGCTTATTTTTAAATTTAATCGAACGATTCAAAATTCGATACCAGCAAAGCAGCCAAAGTTCCTAAGAAATGAAGCGTGGAAATTGGCACAAAGAATAAGAAGGCATATTCCTTTAAATGCAATATCAATACACATCGTGTTCACTTACAGAATCGATACTATAAATTTTCATGCTTACTTAGAAGGAACAGTTTTACCTTTCGTTCATTACTTTTTGAGAAATTGAATAAAAAATAAAAATTCATGCTTTTCGAGAATTTCGACTAAACATGCAAACTCATACTTTTCGAGAAATTCGACTACATATGCAATTTTCTACCTTTCGAGGAGCTGTAATTTTATACCCAATCTGTTTAACAAACTTCAAAATCATTTATTAAGAGGACTTGGTACCCTAAAAATCACAAACCTATCGTTTTTTTTTATTTTCATTTAATCTTATTCTTTGCATTATTATCTTTCGATTGATATATCACTTGTGCATGTCGGAAAGTTAGAAGTTGAATAAAACTTCATTTGAAAGCGAATTAGGCAATTCAGTCACACCCCCTTTTTAGAAAAAAAAAGCTAAAAAATGCGTTATGATAAAAAGAATCTATTCAATGAATAGAAATAATAACTATAAAAAAGAATGTGTAGTATTAAAAGCAGAATATTTCCGAGGCAATACAATAATGTAATTTTTCTTCCTTGTGAAATGTGTGCATGTAAAATTTTTAAATTAAGGCATTTTATATTAATAATTTTATAATTTCAGTTCTTATTCCTGATATATTTTTCATACAAATGTAATACTTTAATATTATAAGAAGAAAAACAGCTAAAATTTCTGTCGTGACAGAAAATTTTTTTTTTAAAAGTTTTTCTTGAGTTTTCTTGTGCAATTAGTACTCTCTAAAAGTGGATCATTTATAAAAATGTGTGGGTTGAAAACATATGAAAATGCAATTATTTTAAAGGAAAACGTATAAGTAATATCTTAAAGTGGTATTTTAAGTTTAATTAAGCTTATAATAATTACTTTTTCAGAATTATAAACTTTAAAGTGGTTTTTCTCAGTTTGTGTTTTTCGAAACCTTAGTGTGGCCGCGGTAGCCGAGTGGTATTGGTATCGGAACGTGGCTTGCTTTGTCACGGGTTCGAGCCCAGTACCACTAAAGACCCGCCGTGTAGGGCAGCGATGCACGTTAAATCTGTCGAGAGCTGAAACGTCCTCCCGTTGGTGTGGTGTGGTAGTTAGGAGAGGGGGGTGCCAGCTCAGGTGTCGTCCACGTCACTTGACCATGGTTCAAAATTACGTGGTCCGTCGCCAAAAGCCCTCGTGTAGCTGAACAGTGCGACGTTAATATTCAATCAATCAATCAATCAATCGAAACCTTAGTGCATTCAAAATGCTACTCCTTCGACAATTATTTACCTATCACTTCAATTTTTTTCCTGCGTGTTAAAAATAAAGCATGTAATAAAACTGGGGATCCGTTTTGCTATAAACTGAATACTTTTTTTTAAAAAAAATAAAATGTAAGACATGTTGGCTTTTTCGTTGATTTTTAGCCTGTATATCAACATTTTATTTTTTTTCTCGAAAACGAATGAAGTTATTCTAAAATCGATCCCTAAAGTTGTTAAGAACATCCGTAAGAATATTATAAAAAATTTCAGGTCAAAAAATTAATTTTTACAAAAGGAGTAGGATTTTAAAATTTTCCCACTTTTCTTCAAAAATTTAAATTTTTAAAATTGTGTGAATAATATATGAAAACTTTCATCTGGTAACATTTTCTTGAATAGAAACATTGTATAAAATGTTAAAATATAACTTTTAAATACGTAAATAAAGAAGTTTGCTCAAAGGGTGCCAAGTCCCCTTAAGGTATGTGACTACCTTCGGAGCATTTTTTTAAATATATAAATTTTCAACTTTATAAAAACTTTTTTATTTGAAATAGGGCTTAAAACTAATAGTTCAAGTGCAATTTTCGCAAAATTAAAAATAATTTTGGATGTATTGGGAGTTTTAAGTGAAATTTTAGTGACAAATTGCAGTTACGGTAAGGCTTGTATTAACAATTCTAACCAATATATTTGAATAATATTTATACAATACTTAAATAACATCATTATCTGTGTTTAGAGAGCTATCAGATTTGTAATACTTTTTAAAGTTTTTGAAATATGTCATTTTTTATGCAAGAACTCAGCTTTTTACAAAAAAACTAATATTATTTTCTCACACAAATGTGCAATAAAATACATAAATATATACGCAGAGGTTAAAAATTTTAATTCAATATCTTAAAAAGCAATTTTGTAGTGAACTTTACCGTGAAGCTAGAAATTGAAAAACAGTTTCTAAGAAAAAACATTTAAAGATTGTAATATTGTATAAAAAATGTTCTACTAATTGTACATTTTTTAAACTCACCATATTTATAGGTCAAGATCTTTTTAGATTCATGCTTAACTAATGTGGACTTTTTTTTTAACTTTTTGATGTTTTCTGGAGAGTTTCATAGACTATAACAATTGTCGTTTTTAGTGAAATTTTGATGAAAAATTGCAGTTACACAAAATTCTAATAAATGCATTCAAATAATATTTATACAGTACGTGTATAACATCTTTATACATGTTAGAAATTAAAAGATTTGTAATACTTTTGAAAGCTTTTTAAATATGCCAAATTTTATGCAAAAACATGATTTTTTAAAAAAATTAATAATTTTTTTTCATAAAAAAGCAATAAACTACATAAATATAAAAACAGATATTAGATTTTGATTCATAACAAAGATAGAACTAAATAAAACCTTTTTTGAATATTTCAATTCAATAACTTAAAAATATTTTGTGTAGTGATCTACTTCCGGTTTTGAAAACTCCATTTACGGTTTACTAATTATGCTATAACTATGCTTCTAGATATCGTAGAAACAAAAATAGAGTGTTTATGGAATCTTAAATGTATGGGTTATAAAATAAAAGCATAAAAGAAATTTCGAAGCTTTTCACCAAAACGGCGAATTTTAGATAGTCACATACATTAAAATATAAGTTTCAAAGAAACTAAATTACTGAAATTCTATTTTCTATATTCTATAATTCGAAACACATTTATTTTAACAGTGATCTCATTTTTTGTAAGAACAAGTCCTGATAATTTTTTTCCTTAGTCGAGTAGTTACAGTAAAACTACTCTTGAATTTCTTCTTTTTGTGATTCACTTCGATCCTTAACTTAATTTATCCTTATTTATTTTTACTTATTTTTGTTTATGCTTTTTGAATATAATATTTACACTTCAAAATATATTTTATTTATTATTTTATAAACTGCTGATATTTACATTCAACCTTTCCAACATCATCGTCAAATATCATTTTACTATTTAAAATTAATAATCTTATGAAACTGACAGAAAACTATGTTAATAAAAACTATGTTATTAACTAATTTTTTTTATTATGGATACAAACAAATTAGTTAAATTAAAGATTATGGAAGATATTTAAATAGTATACATGAAAGATCTCATCGAATGCAATTTTAAGCCTTCGAGTAGACGAGTAGTGCGACGTTAAGATTCACCCACTCACTCACTATTCTTTTTGTTATCATTTATTTAGACAAAATTAGAGCAATAATAACTAAATAGTTTACTTTTGAACATAAAATAATCTTACATTCATTTAATACTTAAGAAAAGGATGTTTTTGTAAAAACTTCACTTATACATAAGAATAAATTAAATAGTGGAATATTTTTTTTTTACCAGCCAGAATTATAAATCTGAAAATTATGTACCTCAACTTCTAAATTCTAAGTACAATTATTAAATGAAAAAATAAGAATTTTAAATAGAAATATTTAAATTTAATTATCCGAATTAAAAAGGAAATTTCTTAAAAAAAAATTTTTTTTTTGATTTTTTAATTCTAAATTTAATTTACGGATGACACCCTTTTAAACCATTGAATTTGATATCTCTTACATTGGAGCAATGTAGACCATCAATCAATTCTATTGAGATTTTTAAGCGTTTCTCTCATAATTTAATTACATCAAGCATAAGAAATACAATAAACTTTAATTTTTCTTTTCATCTTTAAAATAGTAAACTGAATGTCCCATCATTAGAGGTAAAACTATTTACAAATACATAAAAAATTGCAAACTAAAAAACACATAAATTTAAAGTATAAGATTAGAAAGCGCAAATTATATTACATGGTTTAAAAGATATATGTAAGTTTCTCGTTATTTAAAGGCAAATGTGATTAAAAATAATATAAATACTACAGATATTTTAAAAAAATAATTTTACACAAAAGTAATATTCGTATATGTAATATTTTATTAAAAAAAGAAAGGAAAAAAAATCAGATTCCCCTTTAAAAATTCCCCTCTTCCCCCTTTCTTTATTTTTTCCCCTGTATTCAAATATAAGACAACGTTTATAATAATATTTGCAATAAATATCACAATTCTATAATACTCAAAATAAATAGAACTGTCGCAAACATATCATATAATATGTTGCGATTTATAAGCAAAAGCTGTCGTCTTTTTAATAAAAAATATGAGATTTCTAATTTATTTCGCCGTCTCGAAACTGAAACGATGAAATTGCAAAGGCACATTTTGCAGCTAAGAGATATGGTGAAATGAAGAAGCAGATGGTGATGAAATGGATGCGTATGACATATACCTGAATTCAAAACGGATATGAATCTTTTGAATTGCGCTCCTAATTCCTTTAAGAAGAGGAGGAGAGGAGCAACTTTTGGGCTTAATTTACTCTTTTGGCGCGCTTCTGGCGTCATTCGGTTGGCGAACAAACTTTTGAACAGTTGGCAACCTCGGAGAAGTTTCGAACAGTTTTTCTCACCTCATTTTTTTTCTTCGCTGGCCAGCCTGAAGTAACTTCGGGGTTACTATGCCTCCTAAAGGGGGAGGAGGGGTGTAATATTATCTCTAGAGGACAATTCACATTTTATTACACTTTGATCAAATATTTTTTTGTTTTTGGAAAAAAGGGAGTTTCCCTTTTCGAGAAACTTTACAAAGTTAACTTTTCGCGTTGTGTTAAGTACAAAGATGAGCGCTGGAACTGATTATTCGCTTTTCAATTTTGTCGAATATTTTATTACATTTTAAGGTGAATAATTCTTGTTAAAAAAGATTTATTTAGAACAATTTGTGACACGTTTTATTTATTTGTTACGAGTCTTGTGATTTATTTTTTTGTTTCGTTTATTTTCATACTAATTCATATAGCCTTTGACTTTTTTCGAACATTTGGCGAGAAGGTTGTAAAATTACTTATTTTTTTAATATAACAGATCCAATAAAATATCTCTAAGAATATATATTACTTTAAAAGTATGCTATCAGTAAAAAAGATCGTTTTCATTTTTTTTAGAAAAAAATAAAATAATAAAAGAACATACTTTAAAAAAAATCTATCCAGAGTTAATTGGGGAGGGGGCCTTCTTAGTAAAATTAAGAGAGAGAAAATCAACTTGAAAATAAATTTAAGTTAGAAATAACAGTGTCTGAATTTTTTAACATATAGGGATAACACATTAGGGAAACAGGTATTTACATATATGTCAATACATCAAAATGACTTTCCTATTATTATTTGTTACTTATAATGAACTATCAGTTGTAATTTTCACGAATAAAAAAACAATAATAATTTATCATCCTAAAAAATAAGCATTTATTCTAAATTAAAATTCTGATGAATGAAATTCCACCGCTGAAATTAAATAATAAATGTAACACGTTCTTAGATCCTCTTCTCGATTATTTTAAATTATGAACTTCGAATATAAGTAGTTAAACATAAATAAAGATTTTAAAATCTATACACATTTTTATGAATAAAATATGATTTTTTTTATAAGCTTTATACTTTTTTTTATCTAAGTTCATTAATTTATTTGTTACTTTTTCATTTATATTTTCGCTTTAGAATATGTATTTTTTCCACAAACAAAAACTATTTTTGCATATTAAAATTTAAAAAGGAAAACTATCTCACATTTGTTTTTTTTAAAGTTAACTTACAGTGGAATTCTTCATAGTTTGTGAAAACTTTTTGTGACTTTGTTTTAACGATAGACTACGGACAATACAAGCTAAAGCTATTAATTTTCTAGCATAAAATTTTAAATTTTTAAGAGATGGGAAATATTTTTTTGCTAATGTTAATCCTTGCAAGAGTTTTTTCTTTTAATTTTAATCAAAGTATTTGAAAAATATAAATATATACTTCTTTCAAGGGAATGAGAAAATGAGGTTCAATTACAATATTCATATTGAAAATTATTTTAAATTAATGCTTTGCTATGAATCAGGAAAGAAGTTAATTTATAGGAAGTTATCAAATGTTTGATGTCTTTTTTTTTACTGTTAAAAAGGTAATGCAATGTTTCGAATTTTTTTTTTACATCGACTCATTTTTTTGTTAAAATTTAAAGCCTGCAATCACACCATCCATTTATTTAATAAGTGACCCATTTTTTTTCCCTCAACGTAAGAAAATAAACTTCCTTCACATGAGAATAGTAGTCCTCATTCAAATATAATGATTTCTTCAATTTTTGTGACCTTTTATACTACCTACGAATTAATGAGACACCCACATACCTAAACACGCCTATATATATATGCAGGACAAAGATAGTTCGCTTTCTTCTATTGAATATATTCATTTATTTACTCAGAATGGGAAAAATACTCGTCTTATATATTTTCTATAAAGTTTCAACGGAATCTTTTCATTAAACTATGCTTACAACTTCTGCTCTATCAAGAATCTGAAAAATATAATTCTACAATTTCCACATTTATTCATGTCTGTTGTTATTATGCTTGTGGAAACCCAAACTATATTAAACTATTAAAATCATGCTCACATTAAGAGTCTGTGCCCCAAGGGTCTCAAACTGTGTGGCGTGCTCCCTAAAGGGGGCGTGATAAACCTCCGTGGGAAGCGCGGGCTTATCGAAAAATCAAAGATAAAAGATTATTTAATATATATATATATATATATATATATATTAATTTACTGAAGGAAATCAAACTAAAATACATTCAGACATTATAAAAAATAAAATACGCATAGACACTGATATAATACGCTTATAAATGTAGACAGGAAAGTAATTTACTATATATATATCTATTGCTTAAAAATAACATATACAAATTTGAATACTGATAATTTGTATGGTTTACAATTAAGGTTGTCTTGTAGCTTTATCGTCAAATAACATCATTATTATATTCAATATATTGTTAATATTTGAGGGTGGGGGGCAGGCGCGGTGAAAATAATGATTGAAAATTGGGTCACAAATATTGAAAGTGTGACAAGCACCGGTCTATGTTATTTTAAAACACTACATGCAAGCCTTGTTGAGTTTCTTTCTTAACCAGTATCATTTATCTATTATTACTTCCTAAATTCATTTATTATATTCAATTGCCACATACACTAATTTAAATGAAGTTTTAAAAAATACTTTTTGAATATTGAATTGAAAAGAAAATTACCTAATTTGTCCATATGTTAATTTACATTATGTATAATCTTATTCATAGATATTTCCATTTGAACTATTGATGCCAATTTGAGTTCTAAGGTATTGTATTTGCACTACAATTGAAAAGCACGCTTTCAACTGTTATATAATTAATATATTTTTAAGTTTAGTTTTAAAGTACCTCGTATCATGACAATTAACCAGTGGCGCACACATGGGGAGGGGGTCCTCGGGTCCGGATCCCCAAAGCCCTTGATTTTTTTTCAGATTCTATGTATATATTACGTAAAATTTAATTAAGTATTGGATATTAATAATTAATTTTATTAATTAATGCTAATTATTTATACAATGATAAAATCTGTACTGTTTTTTGTTAACGAAAACTAACAAAATCAAAACAATATGTTGAACGGTGTACTGGAATATGATACGAGAAAGGTGGACTTTCGACCCTGGATCCCTTCCCCTCAAAAATTCCTGTGTATGCAATTGTTCTTAACCATGTAAGAACTTAAAAACAGTTTAAATATTATAAAAAATGCAATATATATATATATATATATATATATATATATATATATATATATATATATATATATATATATATATATATATTACTCTGAAACAAATAAGCTGTTATTCTACTAAATTAAAAACAATTTGAAACTATACACTTTTTCCCCGCTAACCTAAGCGTACAAAACTCTAATCCTAGGTAATTTTATTCTCCTAAGAAAATACTTTATCCCAAACAAAACAACTTTTCGATTACTACCCCGAAAGTTCTGTTTCCTAAATTAAATAAACTGGCAAAGAGAAGAAATATCCGAAATGGATAATTACCATAATCACAAACATATAATTTTGTTGCGCGCAACTCCGAAGAGCCCGAATCTGCCAGATGGATTTGTCAGTTGACTCAATCTCCTAAGATCGCGACAGCTAGGTAATAAGCTGCAACACATATCTCCGTAGCGGAGACCGAGATCTTAATGTCAGAGTTTCCTGACTCCTGTCTTCAAGTGTCACCATTGCTCTGCGGATGGGAGAAACCGAAATTAGGAACGCCTTATTGGATGCAGGACTTTTAATCACACACACGCAGTGTCGTAACAAATTGTGTGTGCCCATAAGATAATAGGAACAGCTAGAATTAATAAGTCGAAGATAATGACATATGTATCTCTACTAGCTTTGCTGTTGGGTCTTATTCTAGATATGTGTACGGATTTTAAGGTTCTTTTTGCTGCGCCTAGTTTTCATCTATGGATTTTTTTTCGATTCTTTTATTTATTTATTTTTTCCGATTAAATTTTGCTAAAGGTGCGAATGTTTTTATTTTCGTTTGTGAACAGTGTAAACACATTTTTTGAAAATATCCAATTTACTAACTTTCCTACTGTAATTATTTATTTTATTTAGTGTTTACATTTAATTTGAAATAATACTTTTTATTTACGAAGAATATTTTTCACCTAAGTATGTGCCGGGTTCTATCCGCGACCCAGTGGCGTAACGTACACCCCCGCAGCAAGGGGGGCCCAAATGTTCTCCGTTACGCCAATGCCATGATCCTTCTATTAATCTTCTTGGGGAATTTATTCTAAAACTATGGTTTGAGTTTAAAACTGCCTTCCTTAGAGAGAATTTGATTTTATGCTAATTTGAGTGCTATTTAAATCCTGGCAACGGGTGTGTTAAGGTTAGCCCTTACGCTATCATTCAAGTGAGTTGAAATAACTGCCTTTCCAAAAAGTGCAAGTAAGAAAGAAGTTTTACCCCCTAGGAGAGATTCGACAAGTGCTTTAACACGGATCAAAAGATAAGTTGTCTTATAAGCTTAAGGTAGGAATCTAACTTAGGTAGCTTCCAAGGTGTAGAATCTTTAACTGATCATAGATGGAAATAAAAAGTAATTATTTTTATAAGAATGTCTGATTCTTCGGTGTCCCAAATTACATCTGTAACCTCCGAATTGCAACAAATGTTACCTAAAATTACAATCGTTTTATCCAGCTAAATATTGTAGCATCATGCATTCCAATGAAGGAAACTTTTAGATTTCACAAGTTTTAAAACGGGAATAAAATTTTCATAGAAAAAAAATTTAAAGAGTTGAAAATTTTTTTGATTAAATAAAATGTTTGCGTTAATTGAGAATAATAGAAAGTGAAAGCGATATCTTTTAAGAGTTCAAAACAAAGCCTTGATATTAATTTCGAAATATTAATTAATTGGAAATAAGGTAATTTTGAGTCGTAAATAACTTGAAATTAAATTAAATTAATTTTTTTATATTGAAACGTTAATTAAGTTGATTCATTAGATCAGGGATGTCCAGCCCAAATGATCCTGTGGGCCACTTCGGAAAAACACAATTTCGCAGGCGGCACATAAAAATATGTACTTTTATTGGATTTGGAAACCAGAAAAAAAATATATTGGAGTAAAAATTTAAAACAGAATGAACTATTATCATTGTTTTCATTATTTTTCAAGTATACAGACATAGATAATACACAATAATGTTTATATAATATAATAATTCAATGATGAAATAATGTTTTAAATATTACAGGTGCCACTTTCTTGAAAATTACGGTGTTCCTTTTGAATTGATCTTTCGTTACTCATTGTTGAAATTTGATCGTGCTGTCATTTGCAAACGATTAAGTATACATTGCCCATTATCTTAACCGTCCTGAATATATTTTTTTAAACTTTACAAAATATCTCCGGCTGCCTCTTGCTTTTTGGGCACTCCAAACAGAAAAAGAAGGGGGAGAGAAATGAGTCACACACTCAAAGAATCATGTACTATCCATAGTAAAGGATATGCGTAAAATGCAATTCGGGATTTATTAAAAAAAAGTAATTTATTATAGTAAAATCAAAAGTAAAACTGTTTGATAAAATATAAATCTATTTTAATCTAAAGGACATCTCTATTATAAAAAAAGGATTTATTTTAAATCAAGAACAGAGGTAACAGACAAATACATTGTAGATTTATATATATATATATATATATATATATATATATATATATATATATATATATATATAAATTTTTCCTCAAATAAATTTTAAAATGAAAAAGCTTTAATAACCTGATATTTAAAAATGTTTTTAAAAGAGTCGGCGGGCCGCAACTTACGTACTGACGGGATAAAGATTATTTTTTCGCGCGCGCGTGTTTCATCTTATATTATATTTAGAACCTTAAATACATTGTGTTAATATACTGTATAAAAATTAATATTATTTAAAATTTTTTGAAAAACTCAAATAGAATTTAAGCAAAATGGCAGTGTTTAGCATCAAAGACTATTTAAGTGTTATTTTCACTGTTAACTAGATAAAGATATTTTTTGTCAGTTCATAAAAAAAATTACTTTAAAATTTAGTGAAGGAACACATAATAACTCATAAGCCTCTCGATGTTGCTCAGAAGGACTTATGTTGCTGAACTGCCTAATCAGTGGCGCACACAGGAATTTTTCAAGGGGGGTCCGGGGACGAAAGTTCACCATTCTTGTATCATGCTCCTTTTGATTTTGTCGATTTTCGGGAACAAAACGCAGTAAAAAACTAATTATTGATTAAATAATTAGCATTAATTAATGAAATTAATCATTAATAAAAAATACTTAATTAAATTTTACGTACTATGTACTTAGAATTATAATCAATCGGAAAAAAAAATCAAGGACTTTGGGGTCTGGACCCCAGGACCCCCCTTGTGTGCGCGCCACTGTGCCTAATTATTCAGTTATGACATTTATTTATTTTACAAATTTCTTATTTTGTAACCTTTCACAAATATGTATTAGAGTATTTTTAAATACTAGCATCCTCAAACGCACAAGAAATGCTCCGCTAGATATTATAGAATGCATGAAAACATTTATTTCGAAGGAAAAAATTGAGATATACATCTCGTTCAATTCTTAAAATAACATCAGAAATTCCTCCTCCATATCACCTCAATGGAACTTATCATTATTTAGTGATTAAAAATAATGAAAATTGATTACTAGCTTCCGTTTTCAAATTACCTGCAATTATTCCCCCATCAAAATTTTACCACGCCAAGTATGTTACGCCTACATTAGCAAGTCCTCCAATATTTTAATTATATCCATACCTCAAACCTACTCTTTAAGCTTAAAGTCTCACAAGGAATATATCAGAGTACGACACGTGAGCTGTGTATTTCATTTAAGTCCCACGCATATCTGAGTTTTAAGGACGCTAAGTTCAATTACTCTCTTTATAGTAGTTTTAGTTAATAAACATCTTCAAAATCTACTAATTAAATAACGTTTTGTGCATTTGCTATTTAATTTTAATGTATTATTTAGTTAATTAGTTAGTAATTTTAATTAATTATTATATTACAATATATATTATGTTGCAATAGTATATTTGTTATTTTTTAAATAATTATTCAAATAAAATTAAAATAATTTTTATTTTTGAATTATTTTTTTTAATTATAGAAAATGAATGAAACTCTCTAGTTTATTTACGTTATACTAACACAAGGAAAAATGTGACGTAAAAATCACTGTCTTAATATGTGATACGATTAGGGGGGATGCTTTGAGTATGTAAATTTTCTTTTTAGTAACTTAGAAGGACTTGTTCGGAGGCAAATGTAATTTTAAAGAAGAAAAAAATTTAGTCAGACTTTAATGAATTCTATTTGTTAAAAAAAATCACAAGAGCACTATTGCCAAATTATAGCAAACGATTTAATATGAATTAATGATAGTTTCTTTTATCTGCTGATATCTAAATGATAGAGTGGCAAGAGAAATGCCATTGCTCATTTTTACAATACCTTTTCTGAAACTTTCACTGTTTAACACTTATCTATTAATTTCACAAATATATACAAGTTTACATATGTATACATATATTTGTTGATCCACAAAGTGCTATTTTTTTTAACTGAAGAAATTCTGGTTTGAAATTGAGGTTTAAAAATAATATTAGATTCCTAATAGAAGAGAAAAGGAGTTTTAACGAATTCATTGAGGTGTTTTCAACAGAAAATAATATTTTAGTATTTTGATTTGGTTCGATCTTTTATTAACGTCGCACTTTGAAACGGACCTCAAATTTCTAAATCTCGATAGCGTTACGAGGATGACACCCGAGCCGTGAACCCCCCGCTCTCTTCAAACTTCCCCATTACAAGAACTTGTACAAAACGAAAAAAAAATAATGATGAACTTCTGCAATAGTCATTGTAGATAGATTTGTGGAAATTCGTATCAATCTATGTGTGTGATTTAAATATATCTCTGCTCCTCCCCCAAAATAAATTTAAAAATAAATAAAAAAGTATTATTATTATCATTTTGCTTTTGAAATAAATTTTAAAGATTCAAATAAATAGTTTGTCTCTGTTTTAAACAGTTCTGTGACAAATGGGCTTTTCTATAAATTTAAATTATTTATTCAATTTAAAAATTTTGATTTGAATATTTATTATATCATACATTTTGCCTCGAGATTAAAAAACACAGCATTTTTACATAATTAAAATATAGTTCACAATAATCGAAAACTACGCTGGGCAAAACAAAGAACCTAAAATGAATTATGAAGAAATACTGAGTGACCGGACAACTTTTTCCCTCTCTGAAGGAACTTGATCCCTATCCGGGAAAAAGTTTTCGTAGATCTTGCATCTTTGACGTTTGGCGACGTCTAATCGGATGCACCTTTAAATATGGTAACCCGAATACCATCTGCGGCCTGAACGTTCTGATCGATCCACGGCATCGTCCATTTTTGGCGAGAGGTGAACGGCGGAAATTGATTCGCGAGCTGCTGTAAATGAACTCCGTAATCTCGTTAAGAGGTTCCTTCCTACCATTCTTTCTTCTTTTCTTTCTTTCTTTCTTACTCCTACCTACCCAGACAGCAAGAAAAAGCCGACTTTTCCTCTGCTCATTTTTAAGACAAATCAATCCCATACATGCGAGATGGTTTTCCCCAAAACATTACTTTGTCCCAAATGAGAATTACCGCATTCTGATAGAACTTACGGAGGATTTCGTCCCAAAAAGAGATATATTGATGCATGCTAGGTGGCAACATTTTTTAAAAAAAATTCAAGGTTGCAAAAATGTAACTTTCGTGGATGTTTAATTGTTTTCGGACATTTCCCGCTCTGTACGCGCACAAAGTTTAATTATTGCGAAACGACTGTCCGGACCAAGTAAAACTTATTTTTGCTTCCGTAGAAAATATTTTGGCGCTTTAAAAGGTTGTATTAAATTTATAGTATTAAAAAAGCATCATTATATGGATCATTTTGCATGATTAATACAATTTTTTTTTAACTTTCATTTATTTACTTTTAATGTTTATTAATTTCTTTTATATGAAACGCTTTTTTAAGATGTAATTTTAAAAAAAGAAGCATTTAGTTAAATGTTTGAATTACGTTTAAATTAAGGATTATCAAAATTTTAATTAACAATCAATTTTTTTTTTCAAAATACGGAAAGTGTTATACAGATAACATTTAAATAATTTGTCAATTATTTTTTTAAATAAGTATTACAAATTAAGGATTATCGAATTTTGAATTAACAATGAAATTTTTTCAAGGTACTAAAAGTTTCATACCAAATAAATTTAATTGAATTGACAATCCATATTTTAAATATATATTGCAAATTAAGGATTATTAAAATTTGAATTTAGAATATAAATTTTTCAAAATACTGAAAATATCACACCAGATAATGTGTAATTAATTTGTCAGTTAATTTTTAAATAAATATTGCAAATTAAGGATTATCAAAATTTGAATTTACAATAAATTTTTTTGAAAATACTGAAAATGTCACGCCGGATGACATGGAATTTATTTGTCAATTATTATTTAAATAAATATTGCAAATCGGACTATCTGAATTTGAGTTAACAATAAAAAATTTTAAGATACTGAAAATTTCACGCCTTATCATATTTTAAAGGATTTTCGGCAACTTAACATTAAGAAAAAACCCTTTTTATGTATTTTATTTTACTTTTTTAGGTTGAAGAAAAGAAACGAAGATGAAAAAAATGAAAAGTACACTGTTTAATTATTTTTAAGAGTTTTTATCAGATAATTTTCTTAAAAGTTTTACATTTATCAGGGGGAGCAAAATGAACCCTTAAAATTGTTTGTGTGTTAAAATTAGTATTTAAATTTTAATTTAATTTGCATTATTATATTTTATTTTTATGTATTGGAAATCTACAGTTTTATTAAAATTTAATTATTTATTTCCGTATTAATTTTTTATGTTACATTTATTTTACACAATTTTACTCTATTTTTCGGTTTATATTGAGTTAATTACTGCAAATCCTTTCGCGCGCGCGGGAAAATAGGTGTTTACAGAAAATTGGTGCACTCATTATTAATCACGAAAAAGAAAACATAAATAACAAGTATCTTAGTGAAATAAAGCTAAGACAGGAAATGCAGCTGAAATAAAAGTATCAAAATTGTAATATATTACTGTTCTCTTTATTTTTTCCTACATAATATTTCTTAAATATACTTTTCAATTTTTTTTTAAACAGACCCAAATAAACTTAAAAACTAACTAATGCATATTTTTTTTCCTGAATAAGAAGAAGATTTCGTATATCTATATTACGGGGTTTTTTTTTTGAAAAACCATGCAATAGCAATTGCTTCGAAGCAAGTATGAAAAGAATTACAATAAAGTTCAAAAAGTAAAATGAATCAGTACTTAAAGATAAAAGAAACTTTAGATTTATTCAATATTGTATTTTGACTTCTTAGAAAATAGGGCTAATTTATTTTAATTGCATTTAAAAATAATTGCTTTTAAATAAGTAGTTTCAAATATGAATAATAATAATAATAAATTCTTTTTACCATTTTATTCTCTAACAATTTCACAGTGGTTGGAGACAAAATATTGTATCACAAAAACATAATATAATGAAGAAAAGTAATTTTTTCTTATATTATATTATTTATATTAAATTCTGATTGGTTTATTAAAATCACGCTAGAAGCAAAAGATGAACGTTATTCGTGAAAGAATTCTGATTCACTGTCGCATTCAAGATCCATAGTGCACACCTTACCTTGAATCCCGCTCGCCCTACACGCCAAATATTAACATGTATCAATCTCGCCAAGTGCCCAATGATCTTAACAGTTACGAAACCCCAAACCCATTATTTATGAGTCCACTATTCAACAAACCAGAATATCGTGAGTGTAAACAAGTAACTCTTTCAGTATTTACAAAAAATATTGAAAATAAAAAAGTTGGCGGTGCGATGTATGGCGTAATTCCTTTTTTATCCAACATTTTCTGTGCTTGGATTTCAATTTAAAACATTCTGGTATAGAAATTTAAATAAATTTGCTTCTTTTTTAGTTCTATTTGCAACAAAATTATAAAAATGTGTAAGGTACCCGATTACTTTCGGAACCATTGGTTTTGAAAAAGCGTATAAATGAAAATTATTTTGATATTTAGTGACGAATTGGAATATACATATTAAGTCGTTTTAAGAATGTTATTACAATAAAAAATTGTTTGCATCCAATTTTTTTTGGCAAAAAATGAAGAAATAAGAACATATCATCAGAACATTCTTGTGTAAGGAAAAATGCTTCAATAATAATAATTTGCTTCTACATACCTAAGATTTTTCTACAGATCCAGAACCAGGCCTTTTAAAATACATAATTTATGTAAGGAGATTTATATTCATATTTTAATATTTCAGAGTAGAGAAATTTTAACAAAAACAACAGTTATTATTTCAATTGATAATAACTCTGAAAATAAATTGAATTTTTTAAAATTTCTACTTCAGGTTCTGTAGAGAAGTCTTAGCTACTATAAATAAGCAAAATATTATTGTTAAAAAAAGATATTTTTCATAAAAAGGGAATGTTTTGAAAGTATGTTTCTTTTCTATCCTCCTTTGACAAAAATAAAATGTATTTAAAAATTTTTTATAGTAAAAACATTCTTAAAACAATTTTGTATGTATATTCTAATTCAAATGACACTATATATCAAAAAAGTTATTCAATCATACAATTTTTTAAAATCATCGTTTTGATACTTTAAGGCTAATCGTAATTTTACGAACCACACGTTATTCATATCTATTATTTTAAAAATCTAAAAAAAATTGTGCTTTCATTTCAATGCATGTAATTTTTTTATAAATTTCAACTTACTTTATGGTTTGGGTTTCATATTTTATATTCTGAAATTTTATTGGACCACACAAAATAAATATATCTCTTTTCTCTCTCGTTACTTTTATTCTTAATTTTATTTTAAATCTTCCCGCAGCACAATCAATTTTTGCAAGTTCAGAAATTTCAGATAAGTCAAACATGTAGCATCTAAAATTTAAGTCTTTCGATTCAAGAAAACTTCATATACAATGCATAATCTGCAAGTATCGTGAATAAATCATAATCGTACTCTCAAACTTGCAGAGTTGTAGGCTTCAATATCTTTTGTTTTATTTAAATAACGGGGGTCACGTAAATAGATATGCATGAAACCAATGCTTTCATTTCCGTTGCATATATTTTGGTATCAGTATCTGTAATAGGGATTAATCTCGGAAGACATAATGCAAATAGAAGGAAACTTGATAGAACGACGGAATTAATTTCTGAATAGTAATGCGGTAGTCTTCAAGGGATCAATTAATTACATAGCTCAGAATTTATTAAACTAGATGTTTCTGCATTCACAACCCATTTACAATTCAGATTTTGGCCAGGCCGAAAGATTTGGATTGGATACAGAACTATGTATCAAATGCCGTGTTCAGAAGGGGGAGTTTGTTTGTACTTTTAGAGGGTCAAGTCCCTTCCTAAAACACCCTATTTCTTTTCCTGGAAATCCAGCAGCAGTGAAAAGAGGAAAGGGAAAGCGTAATTACTCCTAATCGTGCATTAATGGCTGTGAAAGCAGCGGGTGAAAGTAATTAAAATGCTTGTAGAAAAGGAGTTCATTAAAAATGATCCAATCCCTTGAATCCAGCTGTGATTGAACATCAACGTACACACACACAAATGCGATTTACCTTCAGTTTTGCAATAGGAAACAAACGGGGGGAAATGATTTTTAAAGACAGTTTCGGTCAATATCTTTTTTTCCTCGATTCATTTATTTAATTTTTTCCCCAAGAATATTATTTTTCGAAAATTCGAATTAATGAAGTTAACTTACTAAACGAAGTTTGAAAAGAGAGATAAGCGGAATATGCAAATTAGAAATCTTCTTTCATCAGTTCGTCAGATGTTTTCTTTTTTCAGCTGTGACTGCGAAACATGCTCATTAATAGAAGTCAAAAATTGCTCACAAAATTGGTTTATATCAAATTATTTTATCGCATGAGTAATGCCATAGAACCGGGATTAAAGTTTATTAGTATAGTTAGAGATTGTTAAGATATCAGGAAGCGTTTTATTATTTTCTTTTTTCAGTTTCCTGGAAGCATTATAAAAAAAACTAAAAATATCTATGATTATTCAATCACTTTTAATGGAAATGATAGCCTATTTTAGTTTCATTTTTGCGCTTATACGATACATTACAATTTTTTCATGAAGTGTTATTAGATATTTAATCAAAGAAATACTTTTAATAACAGTAGAAATTAAATCAGTTAAGAACAGTTGCCCCTCTATTAGAAACTTTATTTGAAAGCTTGATGGCTACTTTAAAAATCACAGAAGGACAGTGTTTCCCAAACTGTGGGGGTGTGTCCCCTAGGGGGCGTGATACACCAATGAGGAGGGCGAGCATATTGAAGAGAGAATAACAAAAGAGATAACTTTAAAAATTTATTAATTTACTAAAAAGTAAACAAGCAAAAATACATTCTGATTTAACAAAAAAAAATAAATTACACATTTACACTAGTATAATAAACTTATAAATATATCAATAACGGGCAATTCATTTTATAATTAATTTAACAATACTAAGAACAAATTTAATAATTCCCAGTGCCCCAACACATGGGCTTGTCATACATAAAATTATACTAAAAAAACTAACACTTATCTTGATAACTTGTACGGTTTATAATTAATCCCTTAAATACCGATTAAAAATTACGTGATTCGCTCTCAGCGCGAGTGTATGTGGTGTATTGAGGTGGGGTAGAAAAGAAATAAAGCAATCAAATCCTCTAAAATAAATAAATCTTTCGCTGTCAGGTAATTTTATTGAATTCCAAAGCCTTCGGAATAATTTTATGGATAACAGTGCACAGAAAATATCGTACTTCGGAAAGATGAATATATACGTCCGTGGCAGTTAACACATTGGCTAAGCGAGGCGTTTATTTAAGCCGGTGGCACTTAAGAGGTTAAAGTCGTATTGTAGGTCTAGCGTCAAAGTATAGTATTATTGAATTCAATACATTGTTATTATATTGGGAGGAGGGGGCGATGAAAATTATGATTGAACATTGGGTCGCAAATATTGAAAGTTTGTGAAGCGCTGCGGTAGGAAATTTTAAACAGAACTTCAAAATTTTCTACTGCTTCTCATTCCAGTAAAAAATGTCAATTCTTCTGTGTGTTTATCAAATGTAAGTGGATAATAATGAGTTAAATATATATAAATTTAATCATTTGTGCATAGTGTGTGTGTTCATAACTAAACAAAAGAATAACTCGGAAATGTTTTTAGAATTGCATACTATTAGCATTACTACTTATCACTATATATATTAATTGTTTTCTTGTACCAATATTGCATTTTGCCTCATATGTGTTTTTTTACTGGGCTGCGTTTTGGCAATTTAGTCTTTGCAAACACGGAAAGTCTCCGTGGCACCATTCAGTGGTTCCTTGGTGGCCCCCTGTAGAGCTCAAATCCCTCAACTAATTTTTTTATGCTTGAATTTATTCAACTCAAGATCTAGTCTCGGATGCTAAATATTGGTTGGATTTTAATTTAACCGAGAGTACCAGAGCCAAATTGATACCCAAGGGATCTTTTACATGCCACATAATCATATGACTTGTATGTATCTACTATTTTCCCATCCAGAAAATCTATCGACTTTAGCTGGGATCGCGCCCGCAACCTTAGGTTGACGAGGCGGGCACACTACCTTTAAGCAATCAAGCCAACTAACTGCCTCATACATGTTTAAGCTGGAATATAGTTAAATTTGATCATAGTATTTAACTCTTGTTTCTAAAATTTTGAAGCTTCTTAAAAATAAAACGCACAAATTTCATGATGTTCTATTTTTACAGTTATATAATATTTCTTTAAGAAAGGAAACAAGTAATATAAAAAAAAAAAATTAAGTCAATTCCTACTTTTAATAGATGAATAGAAAGTATTTTATTACGATTGAAAATTTGAATAATACATAAAATTTGAATATATATAGTAGGGAGAGAGTGAACTAATATTAGGAATTGAAAAAGAGCATGATTTGTCTGCATTGTTGTAACAATGCCAACCTGATTTGGCTGAAACACAGGTTTTCAACGCGAACTTTTGTCTTTGTTTTAACATTTACATTTTTACAACAATAGGGACGAATCTAAGTTGACATCAAAAACCATTAATTAATTAATATTTGAAAAATCTGTATTAACATCAAGTGTCATCCACTACAAGTTTAAAAAAATATTTAAACTTGATTGGGTGAATAGAAATTATTTAATTAACGATTGAAAATTTGAACAAGATAAATAAATATATAAATATGTAAATACATATATAGAGAGTGTGAGCCAATAGTAGGAATTGAAAAAGTAATAAATAAAATAAAATTGAATGCATAAAACAAGACCAGTATAGATTTTTTTTAAAAAATTTAAATCATACAAGAATGTAAACAAATGGCAAAATTTGATTATTGGCAAAAGTGTTAAAAAAAAAACAGTAATTCCATACCGTGCAGCTATAATGAAACTACGTTTTATCGAAACTGTTATATTTTTTTACCGTCTGTACCTTAGCGAATAAATAACTTTTGTCCGACAGACATATTTTATCATGTATGTATATATTTTTTTCTTTTTACGTTAGGCTACACAATAGGATGATGAAAAACTTTTTACAATCAATTTTTTTCGCTTAAGGCCTTGCGGAAAAATTCAATTTCATCCACTGAAGTAAAACTTGTAGGAAGGAACTCTGCATTTTTTATTCTAGCAAATTCTGAAACTAAAAGCATACGCTTACTATATAAATATAGATAATAAATCTTAGAAGTTGTGTAAATTTATGTGCTGAAACTAATTCTGCTTTTGTTTTAGAATGATTTTTCTTTTAAAATATTCTAGAAATAATATAGTACTAAGAATACAAAATTAAAAAAAATACCCTATTTCTAAGAGTTGAATTTTTTGAATTATATAGCATTTACGTGATTTTAATGAAGTGGAGAATACGATCGGACCCCAATTTGCCAAACTCCTATTTAACGAATTTCGCAATTTAACGAATTTTCTCTAGCACCGATCAAAATGAAAGTAACTCCCGAATTAACGCATTATTACAACAGCTGAGTTTTTTAAAAAATTAGTTTGTAATAGGAAATATTAGATTTTTTTCCCTTCAAATTACGTCCTTTTTGTCCGGAACAGAAAAAGACTTTTTTTGTGAACATCAAATTTCAACGAAAAAGGGTGAGACCATTATCAGACTTTACAGGTGGGGAAGAGTCACGAGTGTAACCTATTGTATGAGTTCTGAAACGGACAGGAAATTCCTTTCTAATTACATTTAACTCCACAACTCAGGAATACTTTAAGATTGTAACGATTACGTGTTATATTTGATGACAGCCTGCTTATTTGTGCAATTGAACTTGAGAGAATTGTTGATTTGTTGAAAATCAATGAATAGCGATTCTGATGCATAAATCGATAATTAAACTCCTATCAAAATTGTTACATTTTTTGGAAACTGTGAAAACATTCATTATACAGCAGGTTATAAAGGGTACATTATTTTATTCGTTGCGTATAAAGTCGAAAAAGAACTCTTTCAAATCAAAAATATTGTCAAACGTCTATTAGTCAATACTTTTAAATTTCCTTTGAGCCGGTGCATAATAATTGGCTAATAGTATTTTTAGTTGTTTAATAAAAAAACGTTTAATTTCTTTAACTAAGAATCTTTTATGTCGATATTTTGAATAGAATTTCCAAAAAGGTAAATGCAAAAAATTTGTGTTTTGTTTGAACCCCAATATAACGAGTAAAATTAAGTAACGAACAAATGTTCGATCCCGATGAATTCGTTAAATTGAGGTCTGACTGTATTTTACGAATAAAAGTTCGTCTTACTTTTTTAATAGGGGAAACTTCCTGGATTGCTCTAATAATGATGAAGTGAATGATTGTGCAAATAGTGAGTGTCGTATTTTAATACATTAACTCTACTAAGTTTTAATGAATCATTTTGAATTTTAACTAATTCTTGCTTTAAATCAGCGTTTCTCAAACTTTGGGGCGCGCCCCCTTTGGGGGGTGACAACTCTACGAGGGGGGCGAGCATGGTGAAAAGTCGAAAACAAAGAAAAATTTAAAAAATGTTAATTTATTGAAAGAAAACAAACAAAACATTCTGACATAATAAAAAATAAAATGCACATTTACACTGATATATTACATGTATAATTGCACCAGTGCTACACAATGTATTTGATAATTAATTTAACAATATTAAGATAAGAACAAGTTCAATAATTACCATTGATCCCATGGTATAGTCATATAAAAAAAAACTATATACAAAAGTTAACACTTATCTTGATAATTTGTATGGTTTATAATTAATCTCTTACTGCCGATTAAAAGTTTTGCGATTCGTTTTCCAATGCCAACCTTATTCCACGTAAGCGCGCGTATGTGATGTATTGGGGGGTGGGGAGGACTAAAGAAGCAAATAATCTGAAATAAGTAAATCCTTCGCAAACATTGTCCAGGTCCTTTTATTGTATTTCAAAGGTTTCGATATAATTTTACGAATAGCATCCCACAGAAAAGGTCGTACTTCGGACATACGTATACGTACGTCCGGGGTAATTAACGTTTTGACTGAGCGAGACGCTTATATATGCCGACTGCTATGTTCGGAACCGTGATTTTGCAAAAACGTATAAATGGATAATATTGATAATATTTAGTGTCACTTAGATTGGAAAATGTATATAAAATTGTTTTAAAAATGGTATTAGAATAAAAAATTATTTAAGTACAATATTTTGACAAAAAATGAACAAAGAATGACTAATTTTCAAAATATTCTCCTTTTGTGAAAAATGCTTCTATTATAATAATATTTTGCCTGTATATAGCTTAATCCTCTCTACAGAGGCTCAACTAGAATTTTTGAAATATATAACTTAGAAGTAGGTTTATCCATGTATTACGACAACAGAGGGGAGGGGGGAATTTTAAGAAAAAAACGCCCATAATTATTTCAATTGGTTGTATCTCTGAAAATAAGGTGAATCTTTCAAAAAATAGTTCAGACTCTCTGAAGAAGTCTTTACTTTATATAAGCAAAATATTATTATTTTAGAAGAATTTTTTATAAAAGGAGAACATTTTGAAAAAAGGTTATTCTAAGTTAATTTTTTGCCAAAATATTGTATTTAAATAAATGTTTTTGTCAAAATGTCCTTAAAATAATTTTATGCATGTATTCTAATCTAAGTGACACTAAATATCCTGAAAATTATTCATTTATGCGCTTTTTTAAAATCACGGTTCCGAACGTAGTCGGGGCCGCGGTAGCCGAGTGGTATAGGTATCGGATCGTGGCTTGCCTGGTCACGAGTTCGAGCCCAGTACCACTAAAGACCCGCCGTGTAGGACAGCGATGCACGTTAAATCTGTCGAGAGCTGAAACGTCCTCCCGTTGGTGTGGTGTGGTAGTTAGGAGAGGGGGGTGCCAGCTCAGGTGTCGTCCACGTCACTTGACCATGGTTCAAAATTACGTGGTCCGTCGCCAAAAGCCCTCGTGTAGCTGAACAGTGCGACGTTAATATTAAATCAATCAATCAATCAACCGAACGTAGTCGGATACCTTAAGAGGCATAAGTCGTTTTAGCATCAAAGTATAGTAGTATTATTGAATTATATACATTTTTATTGTATGAGGGGGCGTGATAAAAATTATGATTAAATATTGGGTCGGGAGTATTGAAACTTTGAGAAGTACTGCTTTAAATGAATCAAATTAATGGTTCAAGGAATAAAAATAAACTTATTGGCTTAAGAAATAATGAATGAAATAAAATTAAAATTCTTGATTTAATTTTATCTCAGTTTTTTAAAATATACACTTTATGGGTTACTCTAAAAAGAAGACAAAACTGAAGGTATTATCCTACTCAAATGCACTTATTCTTAGGATTCTTAAGCTAAAATTATTGACATAAAATATGGTAGTTACGAACATCGTAGAACACATTTATAGATGGTGCATATTTTATTTAAAAATTATTTCAATAATTTTTTATTTAAATAATTTATTTGGCATAATTAATATAAATAAACCATTGGCTGAGAAAACAATGCATTAAATAAAAGTAATAATTCTTAATGCAAATTTATATATTTAATCTAAGCGTGTAATTTATGAAACTTAATTTGAAAATGTATCTAACTTAAAGTCATCATTGGATCCATCAAGATAGAATAATCAGAATTGTTAAAGCAAAAATATTGGATAAAGTTGAAATTTTGAAAAATTATTTGAAAGAGAGATAGAGATTACAGTCAATTAATAATCATATCACTACCTTATTATACGTTATCCTTATCTCAGTGGTGTAGAATTGATGAGGATAATGTTAAATTAAAAATCCTTTTTCACCTTGGCACTCGCATTATCATACCTGAAAATACGAAGAGAGATGCGAAAGAAATTCTTATAACTAATCGCTGGCATTCAACCAAGATATAACTAAAGTAAAATCATCTCATTCTTAACTATATAAAATATTAACTCTAAATTTAAATTAAGCTCATATTTAATTAATGCTAATTTAATTTAATGGAATAACAGCAATTATATAAAATACGTATATACTAAAAGCGAGTATAGATTAAATAAAAGAATAATTAGAACTTTATTTTCATTACTTCACTTCTAATTAAATTTCTTAATAGAATTCTAGACTAAAATATCCTCCTTTTACGTAGGTCTTTATAATTTCACATTAAAATTCATTAAAACTAACTAGCGTGAAAATTTTCAGTCATTAATTTGCAGTTAGGAAACTTCTTTCGTTAAAAGAAAATGTATCCTTCTGTTTATATGTAATAATCAGTATTTGAAAGGAGAAAAACTCAAAAGAGAGGTAATATGCGTTTCTGACTAAATATATATATCCTATCGCATATTAAATGAACGTATCAGTTTTTGAATCTTGTCATTGGCACTCAGCCAGATACGTAGCAGTAGTTACGGAATGGCTGAACAAAATTAAGACATGTCAATTTAAGACGTTGATCTATATCTTTGAAACTGTAATTATCATTATAAAAGAATGCAGCATGATAAATGTTGATTGCTATGCGTAGGAGAATATTTGTGTTAATGTTCTATTAATTCATCTTAGCAGATAATTTTGTGGTAATTCACGCAAAATATATATCACTGAATTTTAATTACATGTCAGCTCAAGGTATTGATAAAAATTTTGAATAGATTAACACTATGTAATATAATGAAAAAAAAATTAAAATATGTAAACATACAAAAATATAATACGCAAATTAAGTAAAAGCTATTTTAAAAATAAATAATCCTGAAATAATTAAAGTTTTTTCCTCCTAAAACTAATTTCTCATTATAAAATTAGCAAGCATTTTACTCTTTCTAATTTATAGAGTCCCCATTATACTCATATATGGTTTTCCTAGTGTTAAATGAGTGATTCAAATCTTACAAAAAAATGAAATTTTTTACTCTATATTTTTCAAGGATTTGTAAGCCAATTAATGGATAGTTATTTTCCACTTATAACACTATTAAAAATAGAAAAAAAATTACAGTTATTAAAAAAGTGGATTGTAACGTACTTTTGAGAAAACTATTTCGATCCTCTGTATCTAGAAACCCTTTAAACCAAAATTTCATCCAGTTATCTCCAACGGCTTAGAACATATTTGAAGAAGTTGCGATTTTCCAATTTTACAACGTTGGGGACTATAAACAAGTTTACACTTTTAAATTATTAGTTTCCTTATCACGTAGAGTTCAGAAACGGAGAAGTATTCTGCGCAATTTACTTTATTTTTGAACTGCAGGGATTAATTCAGAAAATACCCTGTACTGCTAAAAAAAAAAAACTGTTAAAATGTTAAAACCGAAAAAAGTTAAATGTTTTACAGAAAATACATTGCATATATATATATATATTTAAAAAGCCATCCGAGAGAAAGGGGATCATATACTAGATTCTTTTGTTTAATAGAAGTACTCGTAATTAGAATATGATTCAATCAAGGCTTTTCCCAAATATATTTCGAAAGAAATACTCTGCAATGAGAAAATCTTTTTCGAAATTAATTGTGTGTGTTCAGTTTATAAATTAATCTATCAAAACAGTACATATTAGAACATTTTTAACTGTTAACGTTTCCGTTAATCTCTTAACCAGTCAGTTTTTTTACCCAAAATATGTTAAAAAAGGCACTTTTTTATTGTATATAATTAAAAACCATACATAATAAGAAAATGGAAGAGTTTAATTTTAATTAAAAATTTTAATTATACCATTTTATATTTTACATTTCTGGAACACGAAAACTCTTAAATGTTTGCTTTTGCATGTACATTCTGTATGATACGAAGAAAGTTTCATAGAAATTTTTTTATGTTGATACTTTTTCAAATGGTTGAGAATTTTATGTGTGTGTGTGTTCTCCCCTGAAGAATGATCGAAGTAATCAACAGACAGTTCTAAATCAATAACCAAATTTAATTCATCCTTTCACAAAAAAAGTGTTTTTTTGCTTGTGTTATCCTTAATTTCAAAAATCTCCGGTCTGAATGCAAAAACAATGCACACAATAGAACACAATTTTAAAGATCTAAAACCTTGCCTTCATCACAAAAAAAATGCATGATGAAAAGTATTTCAGTACCATAGTCAAACTGCATCATCTTTTCAAAACACTATCACTAAATAATATCACCATAATAATCGAAAATGCGCTTAAATCAAAGAAAAAACAAATGCGAGTGCCCATATAATGGACAAGAAAAATGGTTGAGGGGTTAATTTGATTTCTTTTTTTTTTTGCCCCCTTAATCTTAGAACATTTATATAAATTAGTTAAAGTATTATTATTTTATTATTATTGTTTTGCTTTGTAAAAATAGGCTATAATGAATTAAATATTTATATTAAAAATAAGTATAATGAATTTAGCACTTTATAATTATTTATCAAATATGGATTGGAATAAAAAAGTATATATTATAGCATACTATTAGTCAAACGAAACTCATTTAACTTTCTTTTAAAAAAATTATTACATTTTGAAACAAACTAAGAAGTTTTATGCTTATTGAATACTTATATGCTTGAAGGAAATTCTATAATTTAAGTTAAAAGAAACATTTTTTTTTTTCATTCTTTCAATTAAATTTCTTATTGCACATTTACTTTTACAGAGGATAAATAAACTTCATTTTACAGAAAAGAAACCAATTCTTCTGGTAAAATTTACGAGTTAAATGGAAGAAAACATTCTTCTTTCTATTCGATTAATATCGAAGACATCTATTTCCGTTTCTGATTTTAAGAAACGGGAATTCTATTAAATGTACAGATGAATTGGAAATTGAATCACGATTTAATCTGAACATCGGATATTTTGTTTTCAAAATAATCCTGTTTACATTAAATAGAAAGATATTTAGATAAGACCTACAATCTGTGTGTGTGTGTTAGTTTATCTCTTATTCTCAAAATTCAGAATGTATCCAATTTAGCAAAATAACTAGTTCGAAAATTATCTCTTATCGTACTTCTGACTGAAAATTTGTTGAACTTAATAACCGGCGATCTATGTTTTAAAATACTCGCCTGTGTGGAATAATAAAGACTATTGAATAGACACTGTATTTCAATTATTCTCTAAATTCTCGCATGATGTGATGAAGTTTGTTACGTGTGGTTTTAAAAGTATATATATACTTCATCATTCAACTGAGGTTAAAAATAGCGAGATATTGCTCACTGATTTTCTCACTGAAATAGACAACATTACATGTATATATTTGCTACTTTAATCACCTTCTATAGATTTGATTCTTATCATTGATTAGAAATTCAATGGAACAAATTCAATAATACGATTGGAATATATGGTTACTAAATTTTTCTGCGTCCGAAAGCTTCAAATTTTTTGTTATTAATAGTACATATTATTTAGAGATCTCTTATATTTATATATATTATTCATTAAGTAATTTTTGCTTCAATGCATTGCTGTTTCTATGATATTTTCGACTGGCGGCAAGTTAAGATAACGATGTGTTATCGTAATATTAAATGTTTTAAAAGTATTATATATATATATATATATATATATATATATATATATATATAGTTATATATAGTTATGTATTTTCTATATTAGGCAAGTAGAGTTAGTTTTATTTTTCTTCGTAATTTTACTTGGTATTAGCATCGGTAATTTTAGCACTTTTAATATTATTCTTTATATGTTATGATTATTATTTTTAGTATTAATGATAGCTTTTATTACTGCTTTTATTTCTTTTTCCTATAACCCAGTAATATAGGTAAGTCACATGAGAAGGTCTTTTGGCCTGACAATAATGTTAAAGGTATTCGACTACCTTAAAATCGGGAATTTTGCCAAAAATTGACACATTTCTTATGACTTTATTTTGCAGGCCATATTATATACCAAACTTTATAAAAATACCAAGTTTATTGTTTTCCATTCACTAGAAAAAAAACTACAAGTGCTTTAGTAAAAGCAGATGCCACTGCTTTAAACAATATGTCATATTTTAAAATGTGTTTTACTCGACAATTTTTTTTTTTGAAAATGACAAACGGGGACAGCGATTGCTCAAAAAGTTTTGAAAATAGTTACCTGAAATTTTTTGTGTATGTTCAGTATAATCGTAGAAGTGTATTAACCTTCAGATTTATCAATCACTGCTTTATTAAAAATTTACATTCCCTTATGGGAATATAATCACTGTTTTCTTTTAAAGTATCCGACTACGTTCGTGCATAAATGGATGTTTCATGATATTTAGTGTCACTTAGATTAGAATTTTTTTAAAAATTTGTTTAGAACATTTTGACAAAATTTTTTTTATTTAAATACAATATTTGGTAAAAAATTAACTTAGAATAACCATTTTTAAAAATGTCCTCCTTTTATAAAAAATGCTTCTATATTAATAATATTTTGCTTACATAAAGAAAAGACTTCTCCAGAGAGTCTCAACTAGGATTTTGAAAAATTCACATTATTTTCAGAGTTACCACCAATTGAAATAATTATCGGCGTTTTCTTAAAATTTCTCTTTCTGTTGTAGTAAAACATGGATAAATCTACTTTTAATTTATATATTTCAAAAATTATAGCTGTGCCTCTGTACAGAGGTCTGAGCTATATACAGGCAAAATATTATTATAATAGAAGCATTTTTCGCAAAAGGAGAATATCTTGAAAATGGGTCATTCTATGTTCATTTTTTGTCAAAATATTGTACTTAAATAATTTTTTATTGGAATAATATTCTTAAAACAAGTTTATATACAGTTTCTAACCTACGTGACACTAAATATCATAAATATTATCCATTTATGCGCTTTTTTAAAATAATGGTTCCGAACGTAGTCGGATACCTTAAGAAATTTTATATAATAACTAAGATAAAGTGCTCTAGTTTTTGTAAAAATTAAAATATCTCTGATACTAAAGGATAGTTTGAAAATAAAAAGCAAAACAACACATCAAAATTGAAAATTTGTTCATAGACTTTTTGTACAGAATGAGCGACGTTTATGTAATTTTTTGTCCTATTTTACCCATTTAAGTATAGTAATAAGTTCTTTTTCTCTTTATAGTTTTTGCACATGTTTCTAAAATGTATCTAATAAATCTAAAAACCACAAAAACATCCCCACATCTCCATTTTTTTAAAAAGAATGTCTCAAGTAGTCATATACCTTAAACTTGCAATCTAGTTCCTAAGGGTTTGCAATTGTGTACTACTGCGGCTAATTTATTTTTGACTTCTACTGTCTGGTTATACTATTTTTGCTTTGCTTCTTTAGATTTATATCAAGATGTATATATTGTATTGATTATATATAACTTCCAAAGAAAAGTGCAAAGGGAGTGTGATAAGCCTTTCCCCACATTAAAAAATACCCGCTTCTTGTTTTGTTTCACTTATTGAGGAACTAAGTTCAACCTTAGCGAAAAACGGATGTTCCATTCTTTTCCGTAACTGATATTTTGTTTTTTTATCAATAGTCTATAGCTTGATTTTTTTCCTATATATTCCCAACTTCAAGATTTTTTCTGCCCAATGAGATCAGATATCCAACTGATGAAAAAAGAAAGTCGAAACTTGCAGAGGGGGATACACGAAGCAAGAGGTATTAGTCTTCTAAACTTCTATATTGTACCAAGGAAGATGTATTGGAAATTGTATCGTCTCCCGTCTGATAACCTACTCTTTATGTGAAACTACATTGTCTCTGTGATTTGCAATATAGTGCATATCCTTTTTCTTATATTACTTAATATCTTATATTACTCTTATCTTATATTACTTAATATCTTTAGATTTGATCTATCGCGTTGGTTGCCTTTATTCTGTCTTTAATGCAGTGGTTCTGAAACTTTCAATATTTGCGATCCAATTTTCATCACATCCCCCCATACAATAATGTAACGTATTAAATTCAATAATAATATACTTTAACGCTAAAGCTACAATACGACTTTAATTATAAACTGTACAAATTATCAAGATAAGTATTAAATTTGGCATATAATTTTTTATATGACAATGCCATGGGAGTTACTAGTAATTATTAAACTTGCTCTAAACTTAGTATAGATGAATTAATGATCAAATACACTGTGCAGTACTGATATATTTTTAAGTATGTTATAACATTGTAAATGAGTATATTTTATCATTTCAGAATGTATTTTATGTTGATTACTTTCAGTATAAATTAATAATTTTTTTAAATCTTTTATTTTCGAAATGACCGCTGCCCCCCTGGTAGGATTATCACGCCCCTCTAGGGGGGCACGCTCCACAGCTTGAGAAACACTACCTTAATGTCTTTCTTTCTTTCATTATTTATACAGTCGGACTACGATATAACGAACTCCTATTTAACAAATTTCGCGATTTAACGAATTTCCTCTGTCCCCGAGTAAAAAGAAGGTAAAACCCCACACTTAGCGAATAATAAACCCCGAATTATTTCAACAGCTGAATTTTTTTTTATTAGGTATTATCAGAAAAAAATTGAACATTTTTCAAATGACATATCCTTTTTTTCCGAAACAAAAAAAGATTTTTCTTGTTTGCCGTAAATTTCGACGGGAAAGGGCGCTATTACAATAATTAGACTTAACAGGTACAGATGATTCATGAGTGTAATCTATCGTGTGCGCTTTGAATAGGATAGGAATTTCCTTTCTTATACTAAGTTATTCTTATTTCTTTATTTCTTTATCTTTATTTCTTATTATTTTGACGATTACGTTACATTTGATGACGGTCTGCCTATTTGTGCAATTGAAGTTGCGGAAATTGTTGATGGATAGCGATTCTGATGTAGAAATCGATAATGAAACTTTTCTCAAAACAGTTACATTTTTGAATGCTTTACATTGTTTGAAAACTGCGAAAACATACGTCATAAGGCAGAATGCAAGTAACGCAATATTTTCTTCTTTGTATAAAGTCGAAAAAGAACTTGTTCGAGTCAGGAATCAAAAAGATTATCAAACACGTATTAGTCAGTATTTTAACGTTTTTAATTAACCGATGCGTAAAAATTTTCATTAACAGTATTTTTAATTGTTGAATAAAAAATGCGTAATTTCTAACTATGGATATTTTACGTGTAGTTACGTATTATAGAATTTCTAAAAGATAACAGCAAAACATTTGCTTTTTGTTTGGACCCCGAACTAATGAACACAATGTTCGGTCCTGATGAATTCGTTAAATAGGGGTCCGACTGCATTTGTAAAAAGAGAAGCAATGGATGTTTGTTCAAATCGCCACTTTGACAGTGTCCTTCTTCCAGCCAAGCTGTGACAGGACTTTATCACGCCTTCTAAACTAAACCTCTTGGGGATTAGTGGTGACATGGGGATTGAAATGCCATTCTGGCATTTCAGTCCAACATTCTCAAGAAGAAAACGCGATATGCAGATTAGAGAATGATTATATATATTGGAGCTTTTGCATTCACGGGTAGATCGGCTGGAGGCCGGAGAGTATTATAGGAGCCATATAGAAGTCGGTTAGAAGCCAGAAAGGTGAAGATAAGCTAGATCAAAAGTCGGATAATAATATACATAGAAGATTAATATTAAAGGAATTGAATACAAGTGGGAGACATAAGGCTTGGTTGCTGATCGCCGTGTGAAATCGGTAAGATTGATTATTAAAGTTTAATTATAGAGCAGATTCTAGACAGTTAAGGAATCTGCTATAGATAAAGATTCGGAGGTTAATTTATCCCAAAGTTAGTGAATAGGATTTCAGGCGCTAATTTAACTTAATATTAATAATTACGTCGTATCATTTCTGATCTGATTTTCCTAGTAAGACGGGTTACATTGATTAATATATATTGAGATAATAATAAACTAGATTTATATATTATGGAAAGTTCGAGTTGTCAATCATTTATCCCTACAAATCTAGGTCGCGTGGATGAAGAAATGATACCCCCGGGCAGGGTGGTATCACAAAGCGAAGTTCTATTTTACGCAAAAACATTGTTTTAAAAAAATTGCACTTATTCTATGAATTTCTTTTATTACCTTCCTCCTAATATGAGATGGGCTGCTGTAACCTAGTGGTTATGGTCACGAGCTAGTGCCTGGCATGTTATGAGTTCGTGCCCTATTGCTATTGAAGATCTGCCATGTAAAGGGGCTGATGCATGCGAAATCAGTTAAAAATTCAAGTCTCCTCTTTGGCGTGGTTTTGTTGTTTGGAGAGGGGTGCCAGCTCAGGTGCCATCCTTGTCACTTTACTGAGGCTCACAATTACGAGGTCCATCGCTAGAAGCCCTCCTGTTGCTTTAGAGCGAGGCGCGTTACCGAACTCTCTCTCTCTCCATCACTCCCAATACAAGATTCAATAGATAGTTCAATTTCACTTTAGTTATGACGGAAGAATAATTTAATGAAGTTTATATAAAATATATATACTTTAAGCTTATAATTAAGAACTATTACTGATGTTTAAAATAAAATAAAAACTTCTACATTCATAACTATTATAATTTATTATGGTCTTATAAAACAGAACCACATTAAAAGCTTTACTTATTTTATATGTATTCGTTGTAACAATTTTTCAATATAAAATATGCTAGACACAGTAAATGTAAAACTTACAGTCAACTAAAATTCTTCAAAAAAACCTTTTCTTCTTTATGCTTCCATTAACACAAAATCTATTTACCGTGAAAAAGTTCCTATTTATCTTTGAAAGTATTGAACTAAGTTTCTGAGGATACAATTTCTCTCGCAATTAATTGGGGAAAAATTAATAAATACCGAAAAAGCTGTTATCGCGAATGTAATTTGGATTAGAAGGCGTTTTCCCCTTAAATTTTGTGCACGACTCAAAGAATTTTATTCTTATGCTTTTAACTGAACATTTTGAACTTAATGAATAACTTCTCCAAATTCAATTTAATATATTTACTATTCAAATTCTTTCAATATTATTGTATGAATATAAATTAGTATATTTTTATATTATAATTCTTTCTATTTGAAAGAGACTAACCAGGCTTCAAAGGCAGGTTTGCGTGTGTGTGAAGTCTTTTTCAAATGTAGAAAAAGAAATACTTCTTTAACACAACACAAAGATAAATTTATTAAGTTCAAGATAAATTTCTTATCAAGAGGCGATGAATTTATCTTTAAGGTATTTGTCTCATTTCAATATTTTTATGTCTGAAATTTCCATTTTTACTATAAAATATTAATGATAGGAATGCAATGTAAATTGGTAAATTATCAAAACATTGTTGCTTTCGTCATTTTGTTGAGTAACAAATAACAACACGGAAGTTTATTTCTGCGGATGAATTTAAACAAATGACGTTTTTTGAAATGTATTGAATATAATGTAATAATACTTTTTGTCAATGCGTTTGTCTCCATAATACAAATTCAATGCAAAGACTTAATCATAAGAGGAAATACGCGTTTCATGATGATTTTATATGAAAAGGCATGCACACAAGTTTTGAATAACTGTCACCGCAAAATATATATGTAGAATTTCGGACTTGATTTAAAGCATTTTGGTATGGGGTCTTAGGGGTGTTAACTTTGCTTCGAAGGCTGAGAAAGTATAAACAATTTTCAAATAAATACAGCTCTTTGCAATTAAAATTAAATAATTTGAATCTTACACATTATTTATAAAGGATTGAGGCTCAAAAAAGTTTAAAATGTTTAAAATATAATCATAATTTTAAGAATTATAAGCCTATGATTATAAGAAACATATCTGTAAGAAATACTAATTAAGTTTTTACATTGCGCATGATATTTTCTAAAATAGAAGCTCTAATTACTAACAATAAGTTGATTTATAAATTAAATGTACACTGTACACTGTACAATGTCTTATTACACTGTGGCTATTTTTATATAAATAGAATAATAAATTATGTTTTTCTTTTCAAAAAAATTGTATTAAATTTTTTTTTTAAGATTTCAATATTTTTTAAATATTTTGAAATAAAAAAAAAGATATTATAATACTAAATTTAGGTAGGGTTTAAAGAGTATGATATATTTTATAATTCTACAAAGTTTTATACACACACATCAAAGACTACTAATGTAGACAAAAAACATGCGCAACGTAAAAACTACTTATTATTTATTACAGAAATGTTTATTAATTCCATACACTTATAATTTTTAAAATTATGATTGTATTTTAAACATTTTGTACCGCTTTTGAAACATCATTCCCTTATAAATAATGTGTAAGAGATTAGAATTATTTGATTGTAAATTTTAAAGAATTATATATATCTATTTGAAAATTGTTTGTATTTTCAGCCCTCGAGACAAAAATTAACTCCCCTGAGAACCTTTGATATTATTTCTGTTTGTTGCAGTCGTGGAAAGCATGAGGAGGCTTGTTATGTTTAGATGCACATTTATTTTAGAAAAACGAAAAATGAGGCCATGAAACATAGCTAAAGAAATACGCACGGACAATCACACAAGAATTTCTAGAGTATTTCACAAAAGCATTTTCTTTTCTTTATAGTTTTGGTTGACTAGAAACTGTTAGAATCAAATGATCTCCGGTAACTACTTTTCTAATTAGGCCTAATACATGGGGAGGCAAGATTGCATCATCCTGTTTTAAAAATGCTAACGTTTAAGTTTTTTGGTATATTAAATTGTGGTTTTTCCCATTAGGTGGATAAAAAAATTATCATCTTGGAGGGCTCCATAAACTCATGAATTAAAATCCCTCGAAAGTAAATTTAAGTGAATTGTTACACATGTGTAGTTATATGTAATGTAAACGATGATATACATATATATATATATATATATATATATATATATATATATATAGTATAACAAAATAAAAGTGAAAAAGCTCTAAAACCTACAATTCCAAAGAAGAAAGAAATTAGAGTTCTAGAGACTCAACAAATGTAGATACAAAAAGATTCCTTGGACTAAATTGGAGACCTATTAGGATTTCTAAAGCTGTCGCTGAATTAGGCTAGCGATTTAGGGTTAAGCAATGCTTTATGGATCCACCTTCCACGTACAGCAGAAATTTTCGAGATAATAGAAAAAAAACAGAGCCATGTTGATAAGTCAAGCCTATTTCTAACACACGTGGATGATAAACCTGATAATAGAATAAAATGAAATTATGAAGAGAGAACATTAATGTATCTTTCAAAGAGAAGAATATTAAGAAAATTTTTTATAGAAAAAATTAGGATAAAAAGTTACATGTAAAAATATAAACCATTAATAAGAGAGTAGCAACCATCTATGCAGAAGTCCCGCGCTAAATGGTGTTAAAATGGGAATGTCAATACAAGAAGAAAAAGAAACAGTGACGCCACCTGGATAGTTATATATATATATATCCTATTTGTAAGTGGCATGTAGGACTACTTTCTAATAATAGCATACTTATAAAAGCGCACGTGTAGCTAAATGTATTATAGTTTGATTAATTATTTATATATAATAATAGTTTGTGTAATATAATTGACATAGAGGCTGATATAACAGCATGCAAAGCAAATTTTTATTATCAAAATAATTCGCAAAAGTCTATATCTAAAGAAAGGAAAGGCTATTTCAGGTTTGCAACAGCTCTTTAAGATATGTTGTCTTTGTAGTAAGTTAAATTAAGCACATTATTTGAAGCTGTACTTTGAGCATTACCCCAGGTCTCCTCTGAGGAATGAAATTTTAGAGAGCAGAAATGCTCTCTTAAGAACGATAAAAACCTTCGCTTTTAGAAGGTTAATTTTCTCTTGAAATACAATTACTCTTAAACGCAGCATTAATGAAAGAGAAAAGAGGCACCTGGAAGTAATTAAAACTGTTTTTTTCCTACTCTGAGATCCATTTTAAGGTTTCGCTCCACTGCTGTCATAACTTTCACTCGATTAGGAAAATTCATAATATATTCTTAGAATAAATATCTACTAAAGATTTAAATTACCCTCTCTCTGCTAGAGGTTACAAAATCGGATTGTTTAAAAAGCGTCAAGAAACCTCTTCTGGTTTTACCATTGTTTGGAAAGGATTTCATATAAATGATCTTTGAATTTTAAAGAAAGAAAATATTTAAAGCCTTTTTTAATTACTTTTACGTAACCCAGCATGCTTTAAGCACCAAAAGGTATATTACCTTTATTTGGAGCCGTGAACCCGTGTAATTGTTTCAGAAAAGATGTAATTAACTAATAATTTTATCGCAATAAGATGGAAATTATTAAAAAGTTTTTTCACCACCCAGTAATTAACAACCGAAAGCATTTCTTTTAAAGAAAACTCAAGAAGTTTAACCCTCTATCTTACTCCACTTATATTTATCATTCGCTAACGTGCAAAATCGTTTAATTTCATGCTTATTTTGTCAAAAGAAATAAAGCCGGAAACGAAAAATCCGACTTATGTGGTTTATTTCTGATTTTTATAAAACCGCCGTCTGTGTGCGTGCTATTTGTTCAATAAAACTCTTTTTAATATCGAATGAATTTAAAGAAAGTTCAAAAGAATTCGAAAAATTTAATTCCAGGGTGGATAAAAAAGAGAGTTCGTAAGCACTCATTCGATGCGTGAATCAATATTTGCATACATATTCTTGCAATAAATTATACAAAAACTTCAGACACGAGTAGCGTAAAGTAACCATTCAAACATTTCATAAAATATAAAATAAATTAATTTGAAGCAAAACGAAAAAAAAAGTCCTTTAAGCGCTGTGGGGTGAACTAATTTAATCATAAACACGCTGAATAAAATATTACAAAAATAAAGTATTTCAAATATTAACTTAGAATGTAAATTTAGCGACGCCACTTGAAGAATTTATAAAAGAAACTGTAAAAGAAGACAAATATGACGTACTGTAGCTTTTAAAAATAAGCTCAAGATAATATTTTATGCAAAATTAAAATTACAATTTAACAATACAATTATTTTTTATGAAAGAATCCTTGTATTTTATGGATTTATTTAAATATCAGAATAGTTTCTAATGTTTTCATGTTTTTTGTTGTTTATGTATTTGATTTAAAACGTATGCGTTTGAGAGGTTGCATTATTTTTTAGAGTATTATTTATTATACAATGGGAAGATTAAATTTATCCCGGAAAGATTAAATTATGATTATAGTACAGTGGGTGATCGGTTAACGAACATAATCCGTTCCAAGACTATGTTCGCTATCCGAATTGTTCGTTAACCGATCATCGATTCACCATAGACTTCTATGTGAAATCGATTAATTCGTTCTGGAGACCCTTAAAATTAAATTTTAAAAATATATAATTTCTTAGTAAGTTTTTAAAAAAATAATACATACATATAGTCTTGCATATTAATCAGCCCTTTTCATTTTTTGCTTATGGGGGGGGGGTTGAAGAACATGTCCAATGTCGATTGCTTTTCTCTCTTTTTCAGGATTTTCCGGAAGTAATTAATAGCACTGTCGTTGTAAAGATCCCCAACCTTACTGACATCAGCTTGGTTTGGGTGCCATTCCAAGACCATTGCTCTGACAGCCTCCCACTTTTTCAAAAGATCTTTAATGGCAGATGTCGACATTGGTCCTCTTTCGTCTTCCTCTTGTTCAGAAGGAGACATATTTCGTTGTGTTTCTTGGTGTTCTTCATTCAAAATTTCTTGGAGTTCTTCTATCGTCAGTTCATCTTCATGTACCATTATGAGCTCTTCTATGTCATCCTCGTTCACCTCCAATTCCAGATCTCTAGCAGTTGTCAAAATTTCATCCATAACTTAAGGGGTGTCTCCCTGATCACCTCCAAATATGTGTTCGTTGTCCAAACACAAAAACTCTTTCTTGAAAGTGTTCGTTATCCGAACACAAAAATCTTTCGGGAAAGTGTTCGTTAACCGATCACCCACTGTATATAGATATATGTAATAAATCTCATTAATTTAACTCTTAGTAACTATTTAATTATTAATGGTCTATTCCTTCAGGACCCCCATTTAAATAATAACTAGCTACCCACCTAACGGGAATCATTGGAGCTACATTTATGCATCCGCACAGATCATGTGCTTTGAACTTTCATTTCCCCACACAGCGTAGTATAAATACCTATATTTCTAGAAATTCCACCCCCTCTTGCTCTCAGTCTTTCGTAATGTAATCGGCTGCAGCCTGGTTTGTGTTTCGTGACCGCTTCCTCTATTGTTGAACTGCTATGTGAATAAATGTGAAATAAAGTGGAATAACAAGATGATGCTTCATCAATTCAACATCCTCTACATGCAGACCTACTCTCGCAATATTGCCAGTAAATAACAAAGTTTTCTTTCTAATTTTAAAGCAAATAGTTTTTTTCTGGATTCTTTTTATATTTTCTTTACTATATATATAGTTCATTGTCTTACATTTTCAAAAAAATTATTCAATTTTCAGTGAATGTGAGGTTTAGTTGAATTTTCTACTCGGAAAACCATTTCTCCTGGCAGTCTAAGCATCTGTTTAACATGGGTGAAATGAAAGCTCCTTCATTGTGTTGGCGAAGTATAATGTGTCATCTGCGTGCATACACAGAAATGTGCTGTTAGTGGCGCGTATATTATAAACGTAAGTGGGTCCAAGGAGCGAATTCTGGGGGTAAACCCGGTTGGATAGGTCTGAGATTCGAAAATTCGTTATTGATATTAGTAAGATTAGAGGATATTAATTTTATTAGGGGGCACACAAGGGGGGCTCAGAGCTCCCTAGCCCTTGAATTTTTTATGTGATTGATGATAATCCTCTATATACACTGCTGGACAATTGCTAAGGACGGATAACACTATCATCCATAGCAACCACAAAATAAAATGAAGCAAAATGTGGAAAATTAGAATAAGTGCGGGATATTAGTAAGAAGAAGTATGAGTATGCAAACTTTTTTCCCACGTCTGTTCATCACGTGATAGCGTTCATAAGAGCTTTAAAGGTTTTGACGCGTGTGGACAGTTGTTGTTTCAAGTCAAAGTTTTACAGGAAAGATTAAATAGACGAACTTAAAATTTTTGGCATGTCTTCCCGACATCACATAGATGATTTTATGCGTGGCCGAATTATTGGAAAGATCGAAGAAGGGCGAAAAATAACAGATGTTGCCAGGGAGTTCGACATCGCTCACAGCGTTGTTTCACGGCTGTGGAAGTCATTTAAAACTACTGGAATGTGTAGTAGACGGCAAGGGGGAGGTCGTGTTAGAAGTATGACGCCTGCAGAAGACAGATATATCGTCCTATCAGCAAAAAGGAACAGGCGCACCACAGCTCAGCAGGTGGCAAATCAGTTTCTTGCTGCCTTAGGAAAGCAGATCTCCCGAAAAACTGTTGCCAGACGTTTGAGGGGAGGAGGACTATACACACGCAGACCTGTTGTGTGTGTTTCCCATTGACCAGACAGCACCGTACTGCCCGTTTGCAATGGTGTCGTGAGCATCACAATTGGATTGAACAGGACTGGGCATGCGTACTATTCTCAGATGAGAGTAGGTTCAGTCTGTCATCGGATTGTAGACGCCAACTGATCTGGCGCGAGAGTGGTACTGCTTATTGTCCAGAAAATATCCAGGAAAAGGACCGATATCCGACATGCAGTATCATGTTGTGGGCCGGCATCATGATCAATGGCCGCACGCGCCTACATGTGGTTGCGAATGGGACTATGACGGGCCAACGATATATTGATGAAGTTCTACTTCCTCTTGTTCGTCTTTTCCGTGGTGCTGTCGGTGATAAATTTGTTTTTATGGACGACAACGCAACATGTCATCGAACACTCGCTGTTCAGGATTGTCTAGACAGCGAGGGTATTCAACGTCTCGTATAGCCAGCGCGTTCTCCAGATCTAAACACCATTGAAAATCTGTGGGATGTTTTGGGGAGGCAAGTTGCTGGTCGAAACTATCCTCCGACAAACAAGAACACCCTCATCCGTGCACTCATAGAGGAATAGGATAAATTGCCTCAACAGCTGCTGGATAATGTTGTGCAAAGTATCGTACGACGTGTGGAATGTTGCATCACACTCCACGGTGGACATATCCCGTACTGATACCTTTCTTTAAGGTGCCTGCTGACTTTTAGATGCATTGTTCCATTTCTCCGTACGCAGATCAAATGAACATTTTTTTTTCTTTCAGACTTTTCACAGCTTTTGTACTTTCCAGAACAATAAATATTCTTTATTCTAATGTCTGAACAGTGAGGCAACTATATTTTATCCTACTAGGCCTCATGTCTTGCTTAATGTTATGCTACATAGCAATTTGTGATCCGTCCTTAGCAATTGTCCAGTAGTGTATAATACGTAATATTTTATTAAGTACTTGTAATTAACAATTCATTTTATTAATTAATGTTAATTATTAATCCAATAATTCATTTTTTCCTTTTTTTTGTTCTCAAAATCGACAAAATATCAAAAGAATACGTTGGGCGTCTTATTGAGGTATGATAGGATGATATGGTGGACTTTCGACCCTGGACCTCTTGAAAAAATTTTGTGTGTGCTAATAGTGGAGGTGTTGCATTTAATGAGTTTAAAAATGAGGTCTGCGTGTCATACTCAATCATATACTTTGTGTATGTCAAGAAAGATTGCACTAATATATTTATTTTTTTCTCTCTCTCTGTTGACGTTTTTTAATAAATTAAATAACTCTTAAGAGTTGATGTGATGTAGAGAGAGAGATGCGGCCAAAAAGTATGTTTTACCGGTAATAAAACATTATTTTTAAATATTGATATTCATTAAGATTATTTAGGATAAATTTTTCTGCGAGCTTTTACTTAGAATCAGGAGTAGTGATATTGATTTGTAATGTTCCGGAAGAGTTGAGACTTTTCCAGATTTTAAGATCCAAACAACCGATGTCTTCGAGAAATATTTCAATTTCAGGATATTTTCCATGATATTACGTATAATAATTACTAATCAGACAAGTTCTCTTAAGAGTTGATGTAATGTGAAGAGATGCGGCTAAAAAGCATGTTTCACCCACAATAAAACATTATTGTTAAATAGATGTTCATTAAGATGATTTAGATACATTTTTCTGCGTGTTTACTTAGAATCAGGAATAGTGATATTGATTTGTAATGTTCCGGAAGAGTTGAGACTTTTTCAGATTTTAAGATCAGAACAACCGATGTAATCTTCCATGCATTCGAGAAATATTTCAATTTCAGAATATTTTCTATGATGTTACGTATTTTAATATAATTACTAAACAGATAAGTTCTTCAGTAATTTATTTGTTTTATTCTATCCCTGTCTGAAGATTTTTTTCCTTGTTAATATATACTTCCCTAAAAAAATTACGTCGTTCGAAGCTGAACTTTCCTTTTATAAGCAACTGAGTGTTTCATCATTCTATATCACTTTCGGGCTGGTTTGTTATCAAATAAGGGATGACTCTAATTTTTGGTCACACAGTATATATATATATATATATATATATCGTTACGTAGACTGGGGGGTTCAAGGATTTTATGCTATCAATCCCAAAGAGCAAGACACTTTTTCTGGAGCGTGATGGAAATTTATTGCCACAAAACAATCCTTGAAGATACAGGATATAGCAGAAAAAAATTAGCAAAATAAATCCGAAAAGTTCTTCTCACCTTCTACAGCACTCAGACATAACTATCAGTGCCTAAAATTCAAGTATGTTAAACATTATTCACAAGCACTCACTCGTACTATTCAACAGCTGATGTTGTTGTTGTTGTTTCTAATGCCACCTGTCTGACGTAGTCATCATCATTCATCGTGGCAAGGGGCTAGATGTACGCCTGTCGTTGGCCTTGAGCACCATACAGGTGACAGTACGATTTAGCACGGAGAAATTACCGAAGGGACGATAGATGGCGACAACACCTCTGATCTCCACCTCCACAATTTAAGCATGGAACTGAAGGGGAGGGAAATATTCTCCTGTCCCCCTGCACTCGTGATTCAGCCCCCAAGACATTCGGACCCACCGATTTAACGAGCATGTACTCCGTGTGTACTCGGAGGGTATTCGGTGGCATCGGTCATCGAACCCAGGCCTTCCGGTCTGGAATTTGATGCTCTAACAACTAGGTTACCCATGCCCCCTATTCAACAGCTGAAGTAATCACTAATAGCTGATCGACTCTTCAATGGTCAAGAGTCAATACTACTCTTCAGCGGTCTTGACTAGTTTCGGCGAGAGACACTCCCTATTTATAATCTGCATAGATTTTTTTCGAAAAATTCGCTTACGTCATAAATTGTGATATTAGTAGATTTCTCCAACAATATCCAGAATAATTTATATGTATATCCATATGTATGCATAATATATAATAATTCATGTGTATGTATAATATATATTCACCAAAAATGCCAACTTTTGGGCCTGTCACCAAGATTTCGCCAAGTTTCTATTGAATCACCATTATAATGTAAGGAATGGCGTTGCCTGCGAATATTACAATTTTAGCATAAAATAAATACAAAATAAAGTAATATTAAGGTATCATACATCCGGATATATAAATTATTTATACTAATTTAAACATTCATTACACAAAATTTGCAACAATATGTATATGTGTGAGTGTCTGTCTTTCGAAAATACTCAATTCGTGTTTCTGATAAAAATATAGTATTCAATGTTGTAAATGACGGTAATTTTGTTTTTTCACTTTAAGATAAGGATATTAAATAAAAAGGAAAATGGGAATTAAGTTATTTTTAAAAATCGTTTTTAATTATAGATATTTAGTGAAAGAAATATTTTTAAGAATTAAGAAAACTTCGGTAGCTTAATAGTCAAGAAGCTCAGGACTGGTATAGCATTCGTCGAGTCAAATAGAGGTTGTCACTCGTTAAATTTGTGAAAGTATTAAGTTTGACGTAATGTGGAAGTTTGCAGGGAGGATTGACAGCTCAAGTGTCATCCTTATCACCTTTTTTTTTACTACCATGCTGCTTCAGAGTGTGTTGTTAGTGAGCAATGAATTAATGAGGGGTAAGAACATTTTAGAAAAAAGAATTAGCTAGCCGTACTCACATGCATATCATTTCATTCTATACCAGTGGTCTTCAAACTGTGTTCCGTAGAACCCTTGGGTTCCACAAGCCATACACTAAGGGATTCCACGAGGCACAATAAAAAAAATTAAAAAGAAAATTGTAAGTGCGTATGCAAAATGGAATCACATTATCTATGAAGTCAGTAGACACACACAAGTATCTAAAGCTCATCCCTGTCATTAAAAGGAAAAAAATTATTTATGCATAATCACTTTATTTTATACCTTTTAAACTTTTATTGCAATATAATAAAAGAATATTAAAGCACCCGCGTTTCTTCTTCATGTATGTAGTACCTACTAGATTGTGAATATTTTATTATTTTCTATTACCGATTTGATATTAAAATCTAAATTTAAGAACAGTCCTATAAATTTTAGAATGCGTATTTATACAAAATATTCACTCAGCTATAAGCATTTTAATGCCATTTAGAACAATGTTTTTAAGTGAAAAATATTTCTCAACGAAAGCGGCTACAAAAGATATGCTCTTCTAAATCTGTAATGAGGTTCTCCAAAAACATTTTACAGTTCTTAGGGCTTCACGAGTCAAAAAAGTTTATTCTATACCAGTGGTCTCAAGCTGTGTTCCATGGGACCCTGAAGTTCCACGAGAGATAACCAGGTGTTCCATGTGTCCCATTAAAAATTTGAAAAGAAAATTATAAATATGTAAGCGAAATGGATTCAAGGTCTCTAAGATGCTTGTGCAGCAACGAGTTTCTAAGACTCATATCCCAGTCATTAAAACTGTAAATTTATATTTATATATAATAACTTTATTTTTTAACATTTATTATAATATAATAAAAAATATTAAAACGTTTTTTATTTATATATTTTGCCAACTATAATGTGAATATTCTGCTTATCCTTTAGGGTTCCTCAGACGAAATTTATACTTAAATGTTATGCAAAACTAAATACCTTTTAAAGAAAAAATTGCCTGATTTTTTATTTATGGTAAAAAAAAAACCTTTTATGAAGGAAAGGGGACAATTTATCGACATATCAACAGATTCGACGTTAAAATCTAAATTTAAGCAAGGACAGCCCCTAAAGTTTGGGTTGCAAATTCCTGCAAAATGCAGAATGTTTCTCATACAGCTGTAAGCACTTTAATCTATTCAGAGCAATGTATTTAAAGGAAAAATTTTTCTCAGCGTGAATGGCTACAAAAAAAAATTTGCAACAAACAAATGAAATGCAACAGCGGATAATTTCAACAGACATAGACTTCGACAGTTCGTGTAAAAAAATGCAAGTATGTTACTAATTCTAATATTTGTGTAGGTGACGCGCCTGGAGCATAAATTAATATTATTAATTAGTAAATTATATTAACATATAAAAATTAATAAGAAATATAATACATTTTAATTGTCTTTACATGAAATACATATAACATGTTGATCATATAACATGCAGTAGTTCAAGATATATTCTTCTAAGAGAGAGAGAGTGCAATGGGGTTCCCCGAAAACACCTTGTATTCTTAAGAGTTCCACGAATCGAAAAAGTCTGAAGATCATTGTGTTGTGTACCAATAATTTTAAGATGAATGTTCGTGTTTTACAATGATGCAATGTAACCTTAGTCTGGCAGTTAATCGATATGTATTGTCATATAAAGTTGGTTCGAAATGTAAATGAATTTTGTAATGAAGCGCCTTTCGTGTGCTTTCTGTTCCAATTTGTATCCCTTCTTTTAGAGTACTTCCTTATTTAGCATATTGGTTTTTTTTTTGTTTCATTTTTGTCTAAGATACGCATCACAGCTGTGGTGTCTCGGATTGTGCCTCTTTTAAGCAACTATAGATCTATATTGTATATTAAGAAGTGGCCAATACAGTGAGAAGTAGCTTCTAAAATATTCCTCGTTCTGATATCGGATGAGAATTCTTAAATTTAATTCTGGTCACAGCCAACAGTATTCAAGCTTTGCATCGAACGTTTCTTGGAATTCTTATTCACGTGTTTTAGAAGAAAAATGGCAATAACAATGAAAGTAAATAAAATAAGAAATTTTTTAAGAAACCTGGTATCGCATTTTTATTCTAAGTCGCGAGTTATATATTTTTTTTTCAAAGTTTATTTCGTAAAATAGGGGGAAAAAAGTGGGATAGCGGATTCAAAAAAGATACAAGGGGAACCCGTGTCTTTCTTCTTTTTTTTATTGAGAATTTTATTATTATTATTATTTTTGTTTCATTCTAAATTCCAATGGAAAAAGAACTGAACCTGAGTAATTTAGGTGGGAATGAAAATGTTTCGAATTCCATCCGCGCGTAAGATTTAAATAGGGAACTACTCTCAATAGTCGTAAGTTACTGGGTTTTTTTTATACAAAATCAGCTCAGAGAAACCGCTCGCTTTCTCTCTGAGAATAAAACATTTTCTCAAAAATAAATAAACTGTATAAGAAACACCCCATATTCCATTCTATGATTTGCTTATCCGAGAAGAGAGACTTTCACAGGATTTCTTGTAACTTTAGTAGAGAAAACATTCGCGAAGAGATTTAAAAGAGTCTACTTAAACTTTCAAGGAGAATAAATTTCGATATCTTGAAAAAAATGCTCGATACGCGTGCAAAATATTCTGTGGTATATTTTTTTATTCATGAAAAACTTTTCTTATTCTTTTGAATTCTGATTACACTAAAAAAATTTAAAACATTTCTTCAATTCTTCTTCTAGTCCCCGTAAATAAAAAGGTTTCTTTTTCTCTTTCGAGTTAAAAAAAATCTTTTCAATCACAGTTGCAATGTGTAAAAAACACTTAAAAGGGTTTCAGATATAAGTTAAGTAACAAAAACGAAAACAACTTCTTATCTGTGTTTTTTTTTAATAGAAAGTTGTGATGACTGTAAATGTATGTGTTCTATGATCTTCTTTTATGAATTTTACAAAGAAAAAAATGAATGATTTCAAGTTATTCTCCTTGGATGATATGATATGAAATAATATATATATACACAGTCGAACCTCTATATTGCGAATTTTTCTATACAGCGAACTTTTTCCTGGAACCAAGAACATTTCACGATTTTCTTCGTAAAATAACCTCCCAATAGCGAAGTGCGTTTTCTATATAACGAACTTTTTTTCTACAGATTCAATTTTTCTTTCGCTCTATTATTAAATTATTTCTGAACATTTCAAGTTGTTCTCTCTTTTAACACACTTTACGGTGGTCATAAATCTTGAACTGGTTTTATTAGGTGCCTAACTCACTGAGGGCAATATAATTCTAGGTTTTTAATCCAAGAAGTGCAACCTTTAACTCCCATTGTTCGGTTTACTGGACACATCTTCGATATCTCATTTCATCCTCAGTGGAGTTGCCTCGTGTCCTTGAACTAGTCTCCGTTCATTTGTAGTGTTGATGAGTCGTACAGGTACATTCATTTCTTGTAGCTCAGTGTTTCTCAAAGTGTGGGGCGCGCCCCCTGGGGGGCGCGATGACCCTACAAGGGGGGCGCGAGCGTATCGAAAATTTAAAGATTTTTTTTAAAAAAAAATAACCGGAAAGAGAAGTAAAACAAAATGCTTTCTTCCATAATAAAAAAAAAAAATACACACAACAACACACTGAGATAATTTATATTTATTATCTGGCTTTTTTCCGTCATCAAATAGCTATCTTTAATCCCAAAACCAAATTAAAGAAAAAAAAAAGCATTTTGTTTTATTTGCTGTTTTTCCTCAATGAGAGATTTTTTTATTACGTTTTAACACAAAATATTACTCGTTAAAAGAAAAACGAAACCCAGACCATGAGAAAAATTCTAAGAAGATAAACAATTCTCCGCTGTAATTATTATTGAAATACTGTACATTAGTTGTAGAAAAAGAAAAGGAAGTCCTGATTCACTTTTCAGCCAGGCTGCATAGTACGTTTGCTAACCATTTGATTGACCTTCAATCTTATGGTATGGTTATTATCAATATTAGTTCCCTCCCATCTTTTATGCGTTTGCTTTTCGCTTAGGGAAATTGTAAGTAATTGAGTTTTTGCGATATTTGGAAAAGAATTGATTGGTTTAACATTTCTGTAGGATAACTGAAAAGTGTCTGATTTGCGTCCTTTATTATGGTCTTGTACTTTTGAATCATTTTAGTTCAGTTTTATTGGATTTTTCTCAAATCATCAAAGAATTGAATAGTCCTTGAAAGAAGGTAAGTATACTTTCTATAAATTAAAATATTCACTAGAATTCCGATTTGTATCGTGTACAGTAAAAATAATTCTAAACAAATGATTGGGGTGACTGAGTCCCCCCGCACTACCATTAATGTTAGTATCGAGTACGCGCCTGCTCCCGGATTAAAACATTTTGAAGTCTTCTCGCTTTAAATGTTAAAAAGTAACACAATTATTCTTCATCGGAATTTTATATTCTTTTTTATAATTTAACATTAATTCTAAATGCTAATTGTGTGAGGTTTAAAATTACAGTTTTTTAAACAGTTATTTACAAATATAGCATTTATCTAAAAAAAATCATTTTACATTTTTGTATACAATGTCGTGCACACAGTTTTACTCTCCGTACAGTTCAGCTATTATATCAAGAATAATGTTTTATTTTTTTAAAAAATGAACTCGTGCGAAGAGTCGGTGTTTCAGCCAGTATACGTTTGATGTATCAGTACTGAAGAAGGTATTTTATAAATAATTTCTTATTACTGAATTTGGCCGCGGTAGCCGAGTGGTATAGATATCGAATCGTGGCTTGCCTTGTCACGAGTTCGAGCCCAGGACCACTAAAGACCCGCCATGTAGGGCAAAGATGCATGTTAAATCTGTTGAGAGTTAAAACGTTTTCCCGTTGGTGTGGTGTGGTAGTTAGGAGAGAAGGGTGCCAGCTCAGGTGTCGTCCACTTTACTTGACCATGGTTCAAAATTACGTGGTCCGTCGTCAAATGCCCTCGTGCAGCTGAACAGTGCGACGTTAATATTCAATCAATCAATCTTATTACTAAATTAAGAACAAGTTTAATAATTATTAGGGACTTCCACGGGCTTTTCTTGTAGAGGAAAGTTTTTCAAAGGAAGGTTTTAATATCAGAAATTGACACTTAAAGAATTATTTTTCTATATTTAGCTGACATCTATATTTTGTCTTCAAGGCATCCACTGCAGAAAATCCGGTTTGCAAAAGGTAGGATGTTGAAAATGGTAATAGTATACGAAGTGCTTTTGTTTTCAGTACAGAAAATTCCTCATCCACCTCTACCCCAAATTCAAAGAGCGATTTATTACAAAATTGCCTTTTAATTTTTCTCTGGATGTGAAATCTATGAAGATTTCTTCTTCGGAAGTTGAGAGCCCTTCTGGAGTATCTTGAAATAGATCACTAATCCACTCGTAACTTGCTACCAAGCTGTCTTCATCCAGAAAATATTTTTAAAATTCTTTGCCAACATAGCTAAATGATTTTACATGTTTTAAAAACAACTTTCACATGTTGTTCTACAGATTTGTAAGTTTTAACACATATGGAGCTGGGGCTTTTTTTCCATCATTTACTTCAGTAGTGGTAAATCCAAAATTTAAGTATTTTTAAGAGATCGCCTTGATTTAATTTTCGGAACCATGCTCGTTCGTCTGTGTACTTGTTGATTCTTTATTATGGTCGAATGTTTGCTTACGACTTAAAAATGTATGTATGATATTGTTTTAATCTACTGCCGTAAATACTTAATTACCGTGAATTTTAATTAACGTGGAAATTAAAAAAAAATGTACATTCAAGCTAGATTCGTTAGCTATAGGAGAGTATCGAGTCGACCCAAACTGACTGGAATTGTACGAGGAAAAGCATTTTTACATGTTTTGCGCAGACGTCCGATAGGTTGCCCAGACTCACGCAAACGTACCCTATAATGCCAGATGTGATGGATATGATAGAGAGCGACATTGACTAGACTATTTTTCTAATGACGTTTGTGCTTTGAGAAATGAATGCTGAAGGAAATAAATCTAATTAAATACATCATTTTGCGATCTGTTCCAATTTAAAAATTAGAGAAAGAAAAATAACATAATTCTAAGTAATATATATTTTAAGTAATTTTCTTAAAATATATATATATTACTTAAAATATACACAAAATTTAATATACTTATCGTATTAATTTGTACGGTTTATAATTAAGATCGTATTGTAACTTTAGCGTCTCTCTCTCAAAGTGCATTTTTATTGCAGTAAATACATTATTGTTGTACAGGGGGGCGAGACAAAAATTATGATTGAAAATTGGTTCGCCAGTATTGAAAGTTTGAGAAACACTGCTTTTATTGTATGAGTGGTGCACAGAGTATTTTATGACTAATTAATTAATACTAAATTAAGAACAAGTTTAATAATTATTAGCTACTTCCATGGGCTTGTCTCACAGAGCAAAGTTTTTGAAAGGAGTTTTAAGATAAGAAATTGACCCTCTGAGTTCATTTTCTATATTTAGCTGATATCTATATTTTGTCTTCTAAGCAACCACCGCATTTTGTAATATGTTCCAATTTAAAAATCAGAGAAAGGAAAAATAACTTAGTAATTATCCTATTACTTAACTTTTTTTTGCTTAAAAGTAACATATACAAAATTTAATACTTATGTCATGAATTTGTACGGTTTATAATAAATATTGTTGCTTTATCGTAAAAGTGCATTATTATTGCATTCAGTAAATTATTATGTATAAGGGGGGCGCGATAAAAATTGTGATTGAAAAGGGGGCGCCAGTATTGAAAGTTTGAGAAGCACTGTTGTAGCTCGAAAATGTCAAAACGTAAGTGCTTGAGCATAAAAGAAAAATATTTAATTCTTAAGGAAGTTGATAAAGGCGTCAAAACACTCTTTCCTTTCTTTTTTTTTTTTTTGATGAGTAAGATATATAAAATAAATATGTGTGTGTGTGTATTAATTTGCAAAAATGTATGCATAATTACTTTTTAAATATAAATAATAAAATTTCAATAATTTATGAATTTAAAATTTGTTTTATGTTGCTTATATAAAGAAAATTGAAAGATGAAACTCTATATAACGAATTTTCCATATAACGAACTTTTTTTCGGATTTAGCGACTTCGTTGAACAGAGGTCCGACTGTATATATAATATTTGCCACCATTCTCATATTCCAACAGTAATTCAAAAGCATGAAGTTAACTATCGTGGGAGCGCCGTAGTATCTTTATCAAGTGTCACAGACTTCGCACATTCTCGTTTAAACCAGTGCCCTACTCAGACTATTTCTATGGGGGTTTATGCTATAAAACACGTAAATGAAAGCCCCGAAGCATCATCCTTATGCTAAAAATTAAAAATCTTGTGGAGTACTTGAGGGGTTTGAACCCCTAATTAGTTTAAACCATTATTTTTGTTTTCTATGGATTATCGTGGGAATGTCGTAGGAGAGTATACTTTTATATCAAGTATCGAGACTTCCCACACCTTCTCGCTTAAAACAGTGGCGTACTCAAACTAGTTCCATGGGAGGGGTTTACGATTTAAAAAATTACATTGACGAAATCATTGAAATATAACCTTTATGCTGAAAATTAAAAATATCTTGGTGTATGGGAGGGGTTTGAATCCCTAATTAGTTAAAACGGTAATTTTTGTTTTGTAGGGATTATCGTGGGAGTGTCATAGGAATGTACTTTTATATCAAGTATCGCAGACTTCCCACACATTCTCGCTTAAACCAGTGGTGTACTCAGACTAGTTCCATGGGAGGGGTTAACGATACAAAAATAACATTAACGAAAACATCGAAGTTTAACCTTTATGCTGAAAATTAAAAATCTCTTGCTGTACCCCTTGTGGTTTGAACCCCTATTTATGTTCGACCGTAATTTTTGTTTTGAAGGGATTTTTGAGATCAAATTTTTTTTTTAATTCTGGGAGTTTTGCAAAAGCATTTAAGTTATGATTTGTCTGAAAAATCTAATCAAACTAATGTATTAGATACATAAAAAATGGACAGTAAGTATGTGTAAGAATTTAAATTAGTTACGTTTAATTGAAAATGGTACCAAAATAAGTTTCTTTGTTATTAATAAAAATCTGCTTTTACTGTGAAATACATTTACACAATCTTAATTTAAGCATCAACAATGAAGTTTTGGAATAAATGTGAAACTATTTATATATTCAATATTTTCTACAATGCTACTGTAGTAACATAGACATCAAATTAAAAAGCAGCCAGGTGGCTGAAAATTATTTAAAAATAATATTCAAGAACTTTGATTGATTTATTCATTTTTTTATTAACACTTCACGATAAATTTTTGACAAAGCTCTTAAGATTATTTAATATCAGTTTCGGTTTTGTGAAACATTTAGAAAAAAAATATTGTGTGTAAAATTGTTTGGAGTTTTGTCATTAATTAATTTTTAACCAAAAAATAATTTTTTTTACAAAGGAACAAATCAATTATTATTCAACCCAATGTTACTCTTGTCTTAAAAAATGTTCATAATTTTTTGTGTGTATTTTACATATCACCTTGAAGAATAATATTTACAAAGTATTTTAATTTCATATTCAGCTACATGTGTATTACAACATAAATAGGAGCTCGAGGATTTTTTGCTATCAGTCGTAAAGAACAAGGCAGTTCTTTAGGAGCGTTGAATATTTATTGCACAGGAGAAACAGCACTAAACTTCGCATAATAAATTCCAGAAGCTCCTAACATCTGCTACTGTACTCAAACACAACTATCAGTGTGTCTAAAAATACAAATACGTAATGATAGAGATTATTCAGAAGCACTCGCTGGATAGTATTAACTAATCACTAGCCGACTCTTCAACGGTCAAAACAGTATTAAATTCAGTTTTAGTGAGTGACTTTCTATTTATAGCAGATTTTTCGAGAAAGATCCGCTAACGTCATAGATCGTGATATTGCTGAATTTCTTCCGTAATTTCCAGAAAAATCCATATGGTCGCTAACAAGGTCACTAAAAATGATGCCAACTTGGCTCTATCGCCAACATTTTGCCAAGTTACCATTCTATCACAATTATAATGTAAGGAAAGACATTGCTTACGAATAATTTAATTTTAACATAAAATAAACATAAAATAAGAGAACAAAAAGTAATATTCATTCATTCATTCATTCAATTAATATTACAGAAAGTAATATTAGTATATTACACAATCAGATATAAATTATTTAGATTATTTTAAGCAACCATTACACAAAATTCGTAACATTATACATTTCGTAATATATATATATATATATACATATATTATAATAAAATAAAAGTGAGTAAGTACTAGAACCTGCAGTGCCAAAGAAGTAAGAAATTGGAATTCAGCAGACGCAACAAATGTAGATACAAAAAAGTCATTGGACTAAACCGGAGACCTATTATGATTTCTAAAGAGGCCAGCGAAACAATATACATATATATATATATATATATATATATATATATATATATATATATATATGTATATATATATATGTATATATATGTATATATATACATGTATCTATATTTATTTATATATATGTATGTCCAGTGCATAAGCAAATTAAGAGTGAAAGTTGACTTGTCAGAAATCTTATTTTAAACCTGAAATCTTGGCTCATAAGGCCAAGAGTTTGCTATTGTACGACTGTGGCTAATATTTCTTACTATCTTGACTGGTTATACTTAGGTTTATAACTATTTGTATATAATTATGGATTATATATATATATATATATACATATATATACATACATATAATATATACATATATATACATACATATAATATATACATATATATACATATATATATATACATATATATATACATACATATATATACATATATATACATACATATATATACATATATATACATATTTATACAAACATATATATACATATATATACATACATATATATATACATATATATATACATATCTATATATATAAAGGAGAAAAGCGACTCACTGACTCAATGACTAATCACGATATCTCCGGAACTATTAAACCTACAGATTTGAAATTTGGTAGGTAGGTTTCCTTCATGGAGTAGACATCAGCTAAGAACGGGTTTTGCAAAGATCGAACCCCAAGGGGCGTTACGGGGGTTGAAGAGGCGTTCTAGATAATTAGTTCCATTATTAAACTATTATATGTACAGTCTTGAAACTTGGTACACATATTTGTTTCATAAAGTAGAGATTCCCTACATAATAATTTTTACGAAAATCGACCTCCAAGGGGCGTTGAGGTTGCTTAAGGGGCGTTATGCATAATTATTCCCATTTCTAAACTATTAGACGTACAGTCTTGAAACTTGGTAAGCGGATTCCTTCCATAGAGTACAGTTCCGTTACAAAATGGGTTTTGGGGAAATAGACCCCCAAATGGGTTTGGATGAATTAGGGGGCATTATAGGTAATTATCTCTTTTTTTAAACTATAAGGCGTAATGTTTTGATATTCAGTAAGCAGATTCCATTCATTGAGTAGAGATCCGTTATAAGATGGGTTTTGTGAAAATCACTTCCTAAGTGGCGTTGCGGGGGCTTAAGGGGCGTTATAGATAATTATTTCCATTTTTAAACTATTAGACGTACCGACTTAAAATTTGGTATATATGTGGATTCCTTTCATGGTGTAAAGCTCCGCTACAAAATAGTTTTGGGGAAAATTGATCCCCAAGGGTCACTGAGAGGGATTAAGGGGCGTAATAGATAAATATTTTCGCTTTTCAACTAATAGACCCACCTGCTTGAAAATTAGAAGGTATGTTTCGTTCATGGAATATAGTTCATTTTACAAAGAGTATTTAGAAAACGGACCCCCAAAGGAGGGAGGTTGCGAGGGATTAAGGCGTGTTATATACAGAACATTTCCTGTTTTTGAATTTAACCCATTTACTTAAATTTACTTAAATACAAGTTTCTTTAGTTTAATAGAGTTCCACTAAGAATGGATTTTACGGAAATCAACTCCATGGGGAAGCGGGCAGAGTTATTGGGGCGTATTGATAGACAAAATTCCCGTTTTCGAACTGCTAAGACTATAATATAAAATTTGGTTTGCATGCTTCTTTTGTTAAATTGGAATCCGCTAAGAATGCTCTCAACGAGGTATTGATGATAAAAATTCCCTTTTTGCTCTGTTTGATTTAGACTTAAAATTTAACACGCATGTTTATTTTATGGAGTAGAGATCCACTGAAAGTTGCTTTGGTGGAAATCCACTTGATTATTAGGTTAAGTGAGCGCAAAAAATCTTTCTACTTCTATTTTAGATATAAATGGAAATATTAGATATTATAATTTATGTCCTTCTTATATCAATAGGCGAGAGTTATAGCTATAAATATATTTTTGAATACAATATCGAATTCTTAATGCTAGATATCAATAATTCATATATATGTAAACAGTATACATTTATACAACATCGTGAAATACCCAGTGAAGTGGGTGGGTAACGTCTAGTATACATATATATCAATTTACGATTCAAGCCCAATTTGTGCTTTGGTTTCACAAAACGAAATCGCTCATTAACACTCAGTGTAAATTTCGAAGTTGTTACGGAAGCAAACCTTCTGGTATAAAATCAATGAAACGATGTTATGAAATGTTTAAAGAAGAAAAAAAAGGCAACGTTGAAGGTCTTAGAAATGGCAGACTGAGTGGGATTGAAGCAAATTTTGAACTTAACACTTGGTGGGGACTGGAATACCACGAAGGCATTCTCCAAGCTATCAAGGGGACACACGTTGACTAAGACAAATGGTCTCATAAAAAATTCATATAATTCTTGCAATGTATCGGAAAATACATATGTTTAACTTGAGCACAATAAATATTTATAATAAGGACAATACTTTTGATTCATCTAAATATTCCGACCAGTAAAAGATATTAGACGAGATTTGAATTAAACCACTTCTTTCTGTTAGTCTTATTTTCATTTATATATTTTCATCACAAGAAATAAATATTTCATTATCTTAAAGAAACTTACATTTCAATTACTTAAAGAATACTATATTGAAAATCAATACTCGTTAGGATTATTATTCATTTGAACTACATTTCTTAAGACATGCATTCAAAAAATCTGAGATAATTTCAAGAGAAATTACGGAAGTGCCTCTGTGGATGCATTTTATTGGACAAAATGTGAAGATACATTTCGTGACATATTTTGAAATTTAAAATATAATAATGAAAAATTAAAAACACAGTTGCATGAGAAGTAAAAATTACTCAATTCATAGGATTTCTTCAGTTTACTACTTAAAATTGTATTTGAAAAAAGAAATCATGAATACTTTTAAAATGTGGTTAAAATAATATTTAATTTTCTGAATAATTAGTCACTGATAATAAATCTCGTGATAGTGTAGCGTACTCAGATGATAATAATAATAACATCTTTAGTTTGAAATACTTTAATTTTTGGTTTCCCTAAAGAATCCAAGTCACCAAGTAAATTTCTAACATAGTCATCAAGTAAATTTTAAAAGTATTCAATATTTTTAAGAAAAGGATTTAGAAAAATAAGTAAAACATTTCTTAAAATTATGGAAAAATGTAATTGCTTTTAGTGCGCAATGGCACATATTTTCATAGCTCCAAGCCAGGTGATTTCACAGGTTCATACTAAGAAGTTATGTGATGTTCCTTAAGCATCGATTTCATATTAATTCAATCAAGTTTCTTTTGAGTGAGTGTTAAGCATTTTGTGTGAATTGCTTATCTTCCGGTTTTTAAGGAAATATTTTGCCGTCGAATTATTGCATGGGATATGAGAAAAGTTTCCAGTGGTCTTAACGCTAGAACTCAGCTAATGTATGCTGTTAAGAAATAATTAGAGAAATTTCGGTTAATGTTATGATTGCCAAATAGCAATGCTTTTTTTCGAATGAATTTAAATTCAGCAACACGTTCTGTAGACAATCTTAATCAATTAGCTTAAAGAGACTGAGAAAAGTACTATATTTTTCAGATATCTAGTTTTCTTCATCAGTGATGCCTGATGGTCACAAAATACTTCTAGAAAAATTTTAAGGAGGCATGGTACGATTTACACTGAAATTTTTTATTTAATGGTTTTTACAAGTTTTTTGCTTATAATCTATGTGTGGAGTATTACGTAAAACAGTTTTTGTTCTCAAAATGCTACAGAAAGCTAACCATTTAATTTTTACAGAATAAAATTTATGAAGGGATTTTGAAATACTACTTCTCTCCTTCAATAATCGACATGCACGCATGAAATTTGATTTACAGGTTCGTCAAACTATGTATAATAAAAGTTGGCATGGGCTTTCTGCTAATATGACTGATATTCGTGAAACACGTTTTCTTATGAATGCTTATTGAAAATTCTTTAAAAAATCTATAAATTCTATATTCAATTGTTTTTTAAAAAATAAGTTCTTCTTTGATTTAAAAATACATAACAACTTTTTTACATGAACTAATAGCAATAGTAAAAAAGTGTGTGCGCTTATGACCACACGATAGAAGTGATAACTGCAAATTTTGTAATGTTATTTCAGGGATAAGTTCGATGAATAAAAAACAAGGGGCTATTAGTATTGTCCTATAAAATTTATAGTTATGTAATATTTTTGCGTGAAGTATACAATCATATTTGTGAATTAATTGTATTCTAAGAAGGAAACAATAGGTTTATGGTAGCTGAAATAGATTATAAATACTTAAGAAATACAAAATTTTATTTATAAATATCTATAAAAAAAACTCCATCAAGCGTTGTTCCGTACTTCCTCGTGCTTTCATTGGGATCATTTGACATAATTAAATTGAACTTTGATTTTAAAAATTCAACTAAAGGCTTTGATTTGACTTTTGAAAAATTCATTTTAAAATTCCCACTTAAAATCATAGGTAATTTGTTCAGAAGACCTGATCCGGCTTTGTGAATTTTGGTTTTAACTTAACAATATTCAGTTCTAACCATGAATTAATTTAAGCAAAGGGATAGAGAGTAAGACAGGTAGTTGATTGGGAAGAGAGGAATCTAGGTCAGAACCTTTAAAACGAGATTTAATCAGAAGATTTATATCAAACAATCTCTAGCTTATACTAGCTCTTTTGTCATTGTATGACAGTTTTGTACAAATATATCTGGTGTTGCTGTAAGGTAAGTCTTCTCAATTATATTTGATTTCTTGTATTTAAATTATTTAATGTAACTTTCTATTAATACCTGCATACTTAATTTTGTTTTTTTAAATTTTAATTGTTTTAATTTTCTTTTTAGACTCAAAGTATACTTAAGTAATGTCATTAATAGAACTATTTGTTCATTGCTATTCTGATTCACTTGCAAAAATGGATTTTTATTCTTAAATTCACTGCAATATTGTTAATCATAATTATACTATTTATTTAGTTCTGTAAAAAATTTGTCCTTTTTCTACATTTTATGTTTAATTTTATAGTGTAGGATTTCTCTCTCTCTCTCTCTCTCTAAGCCTATTTTTTAAAAAAATATTAGATGTTTTATTTTTATGCTTTAACTAGGATTAGAAAGAATCCCGCATTCACATTTTTGTAGAAAGAGGTGGCGGGGGGACGCCTCACTTCGATCGAAGCTAGGAACTTTACTTTATTGGTAGGGGGGACAAACTACCGCGTTTCAGAGTGGCAGGGGTGGGGGGGGAAACGTCCCTCCTTTTCTTTTTAGCGGTGAGTATGTTACGGACGACCTTGTACGAGCAAGATTTCCGACTCGATACGAAAAAAGCCTAAGAAGCCCGAGCCTGACGTCGGATTTGTAACACGCCACTCTTCAGTAAAACTCGCCAATAGAAGTTATCACTTCAAAAATATCAAATCATTCGACACAATAGAAAAAAAAAGCTTTAGTATTTTAAATGAAGATAAATTAGTTATATATTTTTTTCTTTCTGAGATAAATAATTTTAAAGATTTTATTTGCCACTGGGATGTGAATAAAAACAGACATGAAAGTTATCTTGACTGGCATTTTTTAACTTGAAGCTTTCAAAATTTGTGTAATTATGGAAAATTATATAGAGATTAATTTAGGCTAAAATTTTTTTATTTGAATTTTTGACCGTTTTTTGTCAATTAAATCATACTGTGTCCACTTAACGAGAACATTCTGTACATTCTGAACAGAACCTAATACTACAACATACATACAGCTACCTCTTACCTGAATTCAAACTTCTCTGCTTCTAACACTGCTCCTTAGCTTTCTAATAATGTACAGAATGACCTGAATGAATAAAAACATCCATCTAAAGTGAATATTATGCAGGTTAAAAAAATTATTTCTTACCAAAATTATTTTCTTCAAACGAAGTACAACGTACTTCACGAGTTGTTTTTCAATACAGCATACTAGATCTGAAAGAAGATGTTTAAAATTAAGAAACAAAGGAATGTAATTCACAAGATTTAAAAATTATTATAACTTTCTGAAGCTGATTTTAAGCAGACAAATATTTTCTTTAATGTAAATTTATCTTAATAAATAAAGACAAATTAGTTTTCTTACATGCATATTGTACTATAAGTGTGAAAAGTTTGAAACACCTTTAACCCTTTATCTACTACCGACGGTACTCATAAGTACCACTCACTTTGAAATCACATAGAACAACCATTTTTACGAATACTCTGAAGATATACTTAGCAGAAATATTCTTTGAAACCCACTCTTTCCAGATATACGGCAGCATGGGCTCTATGATGAGTATTTTAGTGGGGAAAGCAAATAGTTTTTCAGCAGAAGTTGCGTTTTCAGCTGACGTTTTGATCGGATTGCGAAGATTGTCATTTTTGTTCCGAAAAAGTAGTTAATGTCAAAAGGTAAGTTTCTTATTTTTTTTACATGTTAAGGAAAACCTTGGAAAACGATTTGACTATTTATTTTAAATGAACAGCGAATATAATTAATTTTACAGTTGAATAACTTTGTGGTACTTATAAGTACCGACAGCACACTGAGTGATGGAGCAAGAACCGTGTAGCTTATTGATTTTTGTTCTGTTAAAGCGTCATCACTGTACTGCAAAAGACTTATGCCTTTTTAGGCATAACTCTATTTATTAGATTTATTACTGATTGATTTTGCTTTTTACTCGTTTATTTTGCTTTTTAATTTTTTTTTAATGTTTTCAAAAAATTTGTAACTTTCAAATCCGAGTGCGTATTTTTTTTGCCACACAATTAAATGAAATATGTATTCTTATTTAAAAAAATATATAACATCATTTTAATTCCTTTATGTTTAACAGAGATTTAACAGTATTTGGAAATATCCAAGGTGCTAATATTATTTTTATTATTATTTCTTTATCTTAGAAAGTCTGTAAAAAAGAAGCTTAGTCTTCAAGCGGCTTTGTGGATTTGTTATACAACCTACCATCTGAAATCAGTGATGTACTAACAAATGATTTTTCTGATGAAGAAGTCCCAGCAAATTAACTGCTGGAATTTTTGTTAGATTCTTAGGATGACGATTAAGAGGCTGAACTCAAAGTGAGAAGCAGTTCATGTTAAGAAAACACAGCATTTTTTACCTCAGGATGCAGTGCTTTAAAAAACATTCAATCGAAACCTCACTCAAAATGCACAACGTGTATTGAATTTCTGTGTACGTATATTAATGAAAAAAAAACTGTTTCTTTGAATATCATCAAATTAAGTTTATGTGTAAAAAAAGAAAATAAAATTTTAAAAATTTAATAATATTTAAAAATAAATATTTGCGCTGTAAATTATTAGCATTCTCTGGGGTTATTTAGCATTTTTAAGAGTTAAAACTGGGTTAAAAAAGTCATTCGGTATTTTTGTATTGTCAGAATATTTGAGATCTGTGTGCTGACGGTACTTTAAAGTTCCAATTTAATTAATTAGCTCTAATGAATTAAATTTGCCAAAGTTGAGTATTTTGTTTATGAATATCCCTTAATTTTCAATGCAGTGATCCAAAAAAATATTGCATGAAAAAAATTTGCCCTAAATCATAATGCGGTAGATAAAGAGGGTTAAGGTTATAATGAATATGTTACAAATTGGATACATTACAACAAATACTTATAAAATGAATCAAAAATTTTTGTCAACTCAAATAATGAAGTAGATATCGTATATTTTAAGCACGCATACACATATATAAAACTTATAACATGTTTCTACTTTTCTATATATATGTATGGTAACCCTCCATTCTTTTCTAGGAAATAAATATGCGATATTCGCTACTTATTCTGAATGCAGAGAAATCCATCCAACTTTTTTCCTATTGAGAGACGTAAACATTGAGCAATAACTTTTTCATGTTTGCTTTGTTTTTTGCTCGATGGATGGAATAAATAGGAATTGAGATTCAAACTCTCAGAGTGTTTTCCATACATGGTTTTTTTTCTTTCAGAAAAGGAAGGAATGCGCTTAGTTTTCTTCTTTCAACTTTTTCCTAAGCTTTGAACATATATCATTAATTACACGATGTACAAAATTTTTTTATATGATGAAAAGTAAAAAAAAAATCATAATATATATACATATACATTCATTCTTTGGAGTAACCGATTGATTTAAATAACAAATGCACAGAAGAATTACTTTCATTAAACATGTTTTAAGGTATCCGACTGCTTGCGACAACTTCTTTTTGAAAAAATGGAGATATGGGGATTGTTAGATTTTTATTTAGTATATTTTTTAAAAAAATTCTAAAATTGAAAACAGAAAAAAAAAATTATAGCTATTAAAATGGGGGAAAACTGGTTAAAATGTACAAAAAATTACATAAACAGGGCCTGCTCTGTACAAAAATTTTATGAACAAATTCTCAATTTTTCAATTTTGATGTGTTTCTTTGTTATTAATGTTTAAAATGACCTTCAGGATAAGAGATATTTTAAATTTTACAAAAACTAGAGCACTTTATCTTAGTGACTATATGAAATTGCTTAAAAAATAGTGATTATATTCACGTAAAGGACTAAATTTTGAAATAAAACAGTGATTGATAAATCTGAAAATCAAAACACTTCCACTGTTATACAAACCATACACAAAAAATTTCAGCACATTTTTCTCAAAACTTTTTGAGCAACCGCTGTGCCCGTTTGAGTTTTTCGAAAAAAAAAACACATTTCGAGTAAAACGCATTTTAAAGTTTGGCATCTTGTGTAAAGTTATGGCATCTGCTTTTACTAAAAGATGTGTAGTTTTTGTTCTAGTGAATGGAAAATAAAAACCTTGGTATTTTTATTAAGCTAATAAGTTTGCCCATAAAATAAAGTCATAAAAAATTCTCAATTTTGAAAAAAATCGTGATTTTAGGGTAATCGTATACCTTGATACAATGAAGAAAAAATGTATTGGATGAGAATTGAAAATCATATAAAAAAAAGGTAGACAAAGAGTATTATTACTAAGCTACACACACAGAAAAAATGCAAAAGTTTTTTACTAGAGTTGTCCCAAACATAAGATGACAGAAGAGGGAGGAAGGTTCATTGTAAATTTAATCCAATTCGTTTTTTGTTTTAATTTTAGATTTGAAAACATCTAATTACTAATTCAAGTTTGAAAAAGTGGTAGTTTAATTTAAAATTCTAAATTAAAGTAGTCCATTTATACATAAAAGGTACAATTTGACTTTTAAGCAATTGTACCACTTTATTACATATTAACGGAGATTGATACAAGCGAAATTTATAAATTTGAATTTTGTTTAATATAATGTAAAGGAAAATGTTTATAATATATATATACATATACTTTTTAAAGTGAGTTACTTGAATCATAAGTTTTAATTTTGGTTAACAATCAGTTAAACAATAAGGCTAATAAGTTTTTGTACGTGTAATGGAATTTCATGTTAATTTAAATCAGCATCATATATTTGAATACAGAGAGAGAGAGAGAGATAATTCTTAGTTTTTTTAATTTTTAATACTTGGTTTAAAATACGTTAAGCAAAACTGTAAACATCAAAACTTTTGATTAACTTTTAGAAAAGGCAATAACGAGTTTAATCCAACAAATCAAATAAATTTTTACTAATACAAAAATTTCTAATATTCATCAAAACATTTTAATCAATTTTTTCTAATACGTAAATACAACGCAAAACTTATTTGTTTATCAGTTTAGTAGTTTTCATAAAAGTATAAATTTCTACATACTGTTACAAAAATTACTAATACTCATCAAATTATTTTAATCAATTTTTTTCTAATACGTAAATACAGAGCGCTAATTTATTTGTCCATCAGTTTAATAGTTTTGTCAAAAGTAGACAGTCAAACTGGGGCATGATGCAGGAAGAAAATACCTACATTTCTTTTAAAAGAAAATAGCTTCTCGTTAATTTAGAATTAAAATAAGAATTAATGCATCATTTCTAGGAAGCCATTAAAGCCTCGACATTTTATGTAAACAGCCTTTCTTATTTATTTAATACTTCATTCAACAATACTGATAATGGCCTTGACAATCCAGAAATCTCAGGGAATAATATTTTGATGTATCGCAATTTAACATTTTTAGCTCGAGAAAAAACTCCAAAAGTTAACTTTTATACATATATTCATCTCGTTATTAGTCGACAGGCGTGCATTTTCTTTGTTGCCTTCTTACAAAGGTGTGAGAACGTCAACTACCAGCGCGATATCAATAACTTTAATGTCGTCGGAAAACTCGTGAACTTTTTTTCGTTCTCTCTTTCCTCCGGTCTTTTAAAAATGATGTCATTAAACCTGTCTACTAGGTATCTCATTTACACTTTGACTGCGTCTTCGTCTCAAATTAAAACGTTCCCGCTAGCACATTTAAAAAGGAAGAAAGAGTAAAGAGCCAACAGAAAAGATAACCGAACTATCTCTATGTGTATGCTTGCCTACTTTAAACAATAAATTAAATTAATCGTGTGTATTCCTTAGGAACTTTTATTGCCCTTTAAAATGTCTCCTCTTTTTGTTACACCCCCCTTACCTCCCATTTCCCATCTTTCTAGCCCTTTATTCCGTAAGCTAAGTTTCCATTTGCAACTGCTTGAGTTTTGAAATAGTTTAATGGAAAGTTTAGGGAAATTCGATGCACGAAATCAAATCCAGGGATTTCTTTTTTTCCCCTTTTTTCCCCTAACTCCCATCTTCTTTTACGTCTCGTTCTTTTTATGTGGCGTCGAAATAGGAAAATACATAGTGTGTGTATGTATGGAATCTTGGAAAAAATTGTTGGGAAAGTTGAAAAGCGACTTTTTTTTTTTAAGAAAGTGATACGAGATATAACGGTGTAATTGGATGGTTACTTAATTGGGGAGATTTAAATCTTTAATCCCTCAAACTAATGCTGAAATTTAAATCGCTGCATGGGATAAAAATTCACCTGCGTTCGAAATTAAAAGAGCTCTCTCAAGTTTATTTTTTCATTCTGCTTTCAGAAACTCGAGAAGCGATTTCTGGAACGAAAAGAATTTCATCAAAATATTTAAGAGAAGATTTTGGTAAAATTCTAGTATTGAAAAAAAGGTCATTGTAAATAATATTGAATTTAAAATCAGAATTTTTTTTTATATTAAGGATTTTGATTGTTCAATTGAAAAATAAATTTCTCTTATTTTTTTAATGCATTGAAAGCCGATTTATAGTAAAATATACACAATGGACAAAATGTGAGTTGAAGTAATGAAAAAATACCAGGTGTTTGTAAAATATGACTACACTTTCAAACATAAATTACAAAAAAATAAATAATAATAATAAAAAATAAAGATATTCACTTACGGTTTTTTTTTGTTCCATAAGGAAAACATTAAATCTTTTTCTAAGGCTTCATTGCAAAATTTCAATGTGCGTACCATTAGCTGCGCGAAGCACATTGAGTCTACGATATTTCTAGCCCCGTTTTATGAAGCTTTGTAAGATTAACAATCTCAATGGCCTTTGTAATTCGACTTTTCATTTCATCAGTGTCGTTAATTGAAGATTGGTAAGCAATGTTTCTTATGTGTCCCTACAAGAAGTCCAAATGCGTTATGTCTAGAGATCTGGTGGCCATGCTATTAGAACTCCTTTTTCCATCCATCAAACGGATAACTTTTTCTCATTTCCATACCCCAGTGTGATGGTGTCCCCCTCTTTATCTGTACATGTGTTACAGATTTAAATTCGATAAACCATGCTACAACTTGCGCTTGTTATTGTGGTGCAGCCATTTTGAAACGAGAATGTTGAAAAATTAATATGTTACTCTAGGGGTCGTTAACCGTTTTGCTGAGTCGTACCAAATCAATGTACCAATATGATTCAGCGTGACATACAGGATATTTTTGAAATAATGCGATGCCAACGATAAGACAAGCAGAGTTAGAGAATAGAGCATAAAATATAACTGTTTAACAGAAATATAAAAATTAAAACTGTGCATACATTACGTATTTTTAATCATATTTATTAAAATACCAAATAGAAAACATAAAATATAAGTTTTCCCCTCATTATAGTTAAATAAAAAGAAAATAAAAAATTTTAATGAAGACTTGTTTGCACCTCTCTACTTTCACATCGAAAATTCAAGGGTATAGTGTGTGGCTTTCAATTTAACACAATTTTGAACATTCAATTGTTAAACAATTTCTTTGCAGGCTCGAAATATTGTTTATATGAGAACAGATATTTTTTTACTTCGATATGTGTGTGGCACCCAAAGCGGAAAGCAGAGTACATGCAACGTTCTCTCCTCAAGTAATTAAATCTACCTAGTAATAAGATTCAATAATTTCCTAAATAGCTGTAAATTTATCTCAAGAGTAACCTTTCAGAATTTTTCGTAATTCCGTAAATGTCCATAATTCTGAAAATGTTTGTCAAATAAGGTCCATTTCTAACTTATCAACTTTAATCCATTCAAAAATGTACAAATTTGTAGAGTAGCGCAGAATGCAACTGCGAATTGTACCACATACCGCATGTGGCACGCATGCATAGGCAGCCAACCCCTGTGTTATACCATCTAGTTTGCATTTATTAAACAGAGAGAAACTTTTACCTTTTCTATATGAAACATACAAATCATAAGTGAAAAGCTTTGTTAAGTTTTAGTTAAGTTTTGAGAAAGTGTAGTCACATACTTTTCGGTTACCCTATATATAAATGCCAACTGACAGACTTTGAATAGAATGATTGGTTGATTGTTTATTAACGTAGCACTTAGAAGCAATACGAGGTGCCCGCGGTAGCCGAGTGGTCAAGGTATCGGATCGTGGCTGGCCTTGTCACGAGTTCAAGCCCAGTACCACTAAAGACCCACCGTGTAGGGCAGTGATGCACTTTAAATTTGTCGACAGCTGAAACGTCCTCCCGTTGGTGTGGTAGTTAGGAGAGGGGGTGCCAGCTCAGGTGTCGTCCACGTCACTTGACCATGGTTCAAAATTATGTGGTCCGTCGCCAAAAGCCCTCTTGTAGCGGAACAGTGTGACGTTAATATTCACTCAGAAGCAATACGAGGGATTTTGGTGATATACCTGGTATTTTGAGCCTTGGCTAAATAAAGTGGGTGTACTGACCTGGCACCTCACTCTCCAAATTTCCATTCAGGTTTGGCAGATTTACGCTCGTATTCACCGCTAACCTGACCCAGCGATAAAACCTGAAGTTAAGTAACTGGCAGTCAACCCCAGGTTAGAACTCCAATTCACAGCTCTTTTTCGACCTCCAGTTACTTGACTCTGAGTTTCTAAACTTGGATTTACTGGTCGATTCCCATTGGTCGAAATAAACCCCGTGACTTCCGGCTGGAGCTACAATTTCTGTCTTTGCCTCGTGCCAGCTTGTTTTTAATTTCGTGTATCGCTATCTGTTTAAAATGAATGCCAACAGAATTTATTTTACGCAGTACGAAAAAGAGTTGGTGTTGGCTTTGATGAAGCCGCACTTACATATAATAGAATTTTCTGACTTTTCTGGTTTCCAGTTTTTCTAAAAAATCTAATTGTGTAACAGTGGAAACTTTCTGAATGGTATTCATTGTAAACTAAAAATCTATCCAAACTCAAACTACTTCAAAACTTGCACGAAAACGTAAGCACTTGAAAAATCGCTTACTGCGCATGTGCGGTTAAAACTAACCCGGCTGTGACCCTGGGTAAGGATTTTTTTAACTTGAACCGGAGTTAAGTTATTAACTTACGATGGTGAATAACGTTTTCGGCGAAACCCCGGTTTCCTTCCTCTAACCGGCGGTCAGGTTAGCGGTGAATATGGGCGTTAGTGACCGCTCTACAGGACTTGAACCTATGATAAGAAAGTAATAAATCCATCCACGACTAGAATCGCTTTGCTAACAGTCACCGAATTTAAATACAGTTAGAGTACGAAAGATAATAAACAACATATCGTATTTATTCGATTCTAAGTTGCACTTTTTTCAATGTCAATGCTGCTAAAAATTGGGTGCGGCTTAGATTCGATGGCGGGAGAAATTCTTTGGATTGGGGAAACTGAACACGGTACTGAGAGTTAGAATAATTACAGGTTCATGTATGTATTTAAAAGTTTTTGATACCGTAAAATAAATAAGCAATCCACTTTTTATTCTCATTTAAAATTTTTTTAAAAAAATTTCGTAAACATTGGATATTAATCTTTTAACACTTTTAAACAATTTTTTCACAAAAACGTGTTAACTATTCCAGGTGCGGCTTAGATTCGATGGCGGGAGAAATTCTTTGGATTGGGGAAACTGAACACGGTACTGAGAGTTAGAATAATTACAGGTTCATGTATGTATTTAAAAGTTTTTGATACCGTAAAATAAATAAGCAATCCACTTTTTTATTCTCATTTAAAATTTTTAAAAAATTTCGTCAACATTGATATTAATCTTTTAACACTTTTAAACAATTTTTTCACAAAAACGTGTTAACTATTCCAGGTGCGGCTTAGATTCGATGGCGGGAGAAATTCTTTGGATTGGGGAAACTGAACACGGTACTGAGAGTTAGAATAATTACAGGTTCATGTATGTATTTAAAAGTTTTTGATACCGTAAAATAAATAAGCAATCCACTTTTATTCTCATTTAAAATTTTTTTAAAAAAATTCGTCAACATTGGATATTAATCTTTTAACACTTTTAAACAATTTTTTTTCACAAAAACGTGTTAACTATTCCAGGTGCGGCTTAGATTCGATGGCGGGAGAAATTCTTTGGATTGGGAAACTGAACACGGTACTGAGAGTTAGAATAATTACAGGTTCATGTATGTATTTAAAAGTTTTTGATACCGTAAAATAAATAAGCAATCCACTTTTTATTCTCATTTAAAATTTTTTAAAAAAATTTCGTAAACATTGGATATTAATCTTTTAACACTTTTAAACAATTTTTTCACAAAAACGTGTTAACTATTCCAGGTGCGGCTTAGATTCGATGGCGGGAGAAATTCTTTGGATTGGGGAAACTGAACACGGTACTGAGTTAGAATAATTACAGGTTCATGTATGTATTTAAAAGTTTTTGATACCGTAAAATAAATAAGCAATCCACTTTTATTCTCATTTAAAATTTTTTAAAAAATTTCGTCAACATTGGATATTAATCTTTTAACACTTTTAAACAATTTTTTCACAAAAACGTGTTAACTATTCCAGGTGCGGCTTAGATTCGATGGCGGGAGAAATTCTTTGGATTGGGGAAACTGAACACGGTACTGAGAGTTAGAATAATTACAGGTTCATGTATGTATTTAAAAGTTTTTGATACCGTAAAATAAATAAGCAATCCACTTTTATTCTCATTTAAAATTTTTTAAAAAAATTCGTCAACATTGGATATTAATCTTTTAACACTTTTAAACAATTTTTTTCACAAAAACGTGTTGCTATTCCAGGTGCGGCTTAGATTCGATGGCGGGAGAAATTCTTTTGATTGGAAACTGAACACGGTACTGAGAGTTAGAATAATTACAGGTTCATGTATGTATTTAAAAGTTTTGATACCGTAAAATAAATAAGCAATCCACTTTTTATTCTCATTTAAAATTTTTTAAAAAATTTCGTAAACATTGGATATTAATCTTTTAACACTTTTAAACAATTTTTTTCACAAAAACGTGTTAACTATTCCAGGTGCGGCTTAGATTCGATGGCGGGAGAAATTCTTTGGATTGGGGAAACTGAACACGGTACTGAGAGTTAGAATAATTACAGGTTCATGTATGTATTTAAAAGTTTTTGATACCGTAAAATAAATAAGCAATCCACTTTTTATTCTCATTTAAAATTTTTTTTTTTAAAAAAATTTCGTCAACATTGGATATTAATCTTTTAACACTTTTAAACAATTTTTTTCACAAAAACGTGTTAACTATTCCAGGTGCGGCTTAGATTCGATGGCGGGAGAAATTCTTTGGATTGGGGAAACTGAACACGGTACTGAGAGTTAGAATAATTACAGGTTCATGTATGTATTTAAAAGTTTTTGATACCGTAAAATAAATAAGCAATCCACTTTTTATTCTCATTTAAAATTTTTTTAAAAAAATTTCGTCAACATTGGATATTAATCTTTTAACACTTTTAAACAATTTTTCACAAAAACGTGTTAACTATTCCAGGTGCGGCTTAGATTCGATGGCGGGAGAAATTCTTTGGATTGGGAAACTGAACACGGTACTGAGAGTTAGAATAATTACAGGTTCATGTATGTATTTAAAAGTTTTTGATACCGTAAAAATAAATAAGCAATCCACTTTTTATTCTCATTTAAAATTTTTAAAAAATTTCGTCAACATTGGATATTAATCTTTTAACACTTTTAAACAATTTTTTCACAAAAACGTGTTAACTATTCCAGGTGCGGCTTAGATTCGATGGCGGGAGAAATTCTTTGGATTGGGAAACTGAACACGGTACTGAGAGTTAGAATAATTACAGGTTCATGTATGTATTTAAAAGTTTTTGATACCGTAAAATAAATAAGCAATCCACTTTTTATTCTCATTTAAAATTTTTTTAAAAAAATTTCGTAAACATTGGATATTAATCTTTTAACACTTTTAAACAATTTTTTTCACAAAAACGTGTTAACTATTCCAGGTGCGGCTTAGAATCGATGGCGGCTTAGATTCGAATAAATAAGGTATGTATAACTAGGATTTTAATTAATACATTACTGAAAGAAACTAAAGTTAATTTTAAGCTTAAGTAAATAGAATGTCCTTGAAAAATTACTTAGGAATGAACCTTATAAAATATTTCCAAAGTAATTATAATTTAACCTATTTAAAATAAGATATTTACCCCCTCCGAAAAAAATAATTTCTATAATTTTCTTACAGAGCAATCTTATTTAGAATTTTAAATGAATTAGAAATCAAAGAATTTAAAAACCATAAAAAGTGAATATTAGTGCCAGAATAAGCATCACAAAACATAGAGAATCAACATGCAGCTAATTTAAATTACGCATTTATATGAATTCTTTGAAAGTGAAAAAATCAAAATTCGTTGATAATAAAGATACTTCACACAAGTAATTCGATTTTAATATTGCTGAATACTCGGAAATCCCTTTTATAATAAAAGAGATGAGTTAGAAATAGAAGGAATATAAATCAAAGCGCATTTCTCATTTTTATATTCATTTTTATTAGATGCCCTTTTCTACATCACACGCAAATTTTTGAATTTTAGTAATCCGAATTGTAAGAGTCTGACAAAATTATATTATTGCTAAAATGGAAATAATTCTTTTTTTTTTTAAAAAAAAAAAATCTGTCATGTTTGATATTGTAAATTATTTCATAGAAACTTTTTCCAGTTAAAAGATTTGCGAAGTGTGAATAAATCAACTGAATTATATTTAATTATAATGAATAATATAGAGTTATGCATCATTTTTTGAAAGGTGTAATTTAGACTATTTCTTTATGTAAAACTATTTTCTCTCTCTCGATGAATTTAAATTCACTTTTTTAAAGTACCTTATTGGAAAGTAATATACATATATCATTATTCAGAAATATTATTATTAATTACAAATAACATAACAAATTTCCCAATTACAAAATATTCAGAAAAAATAGAACAGATCTTCTCAAACTCTGTTTAGCTCAAAAATACCCAATCAATTTTATTAAAAGTTAATTGTATAAGGAAATTCTAAATTATACGGATAAAAAAATTGTTATTTGAAGATTAAATTGTTACAGAATATATTGTAAATATATTTATATATTTCAAGTTAGATATAATTATAATTATCTACATATTCAATTTACAGAGGGCGTAACAGAGTGACTCTTAAAATTAATATATAATAATTTTTATTTTTAACATTAGTAATATTTTAAAAGCAAATGAAAAATATTTACTCTCTCTCACAAACACACGATTCTTAAAATCTAGCGTATAACGTGCAACTATACTCTTTAAAGGTATATATATAACTTTTAATTTTTAGGTATATTCGCCGTATAATGCGTAACCGCTTTTTTAAGAAGTAACCTGAACTGTTTGTGCATGTGCGCAATGCTCTTATGTTTTGAAGTCATTTATTCGAGGTATCATTCCAAGCTGTAGAAAAAAATACAGTAGAACCTGTATTTGTGCGGTCCTGTTTTATACGATTTTATTCTTGTACACCCGCATAAAAATTTTTTTGCAGTATTTAAAGGTGTGCGTTGTTCGTCGGATTTTACGGTAACTAAAAAGAAATTTCTCTATCAGGGCTGAAATTAATTGAAATGTAGCTTCTTCTATGCTTGACAACATAGCAAATAATTCAAATATGTATGTATGCCGATTAAAGATACTAGATGGAACTTTGATCTGACTCTTTTATTAAAAATTAAAATATTAGATTAACAGCTAATGTTTTCAATGAACTCGGCATATATTTCAATGTCACTTCTTCCACACTTGGTCATCTATCATTTCTGGAAATGTGACGTCAGCATCAATCAAGCAGACCAGCTGTATCGAAAAGTGGATGGATAGTTCAATCATCATCTAACATATTCATGATCGACTCAGAGCTCAAAGGCAGTTTTTACATTTGTCTTATTCGTCGTATTCGAGCTGCATGTTCCACTGCGCGGCTTAAGCTAATCCGAGGATGAATTCTTAGAAGCTACGTTAGACGAATTTAAAGATATAAAGCTATCTTTCGGAACGTGTGCTTATGAACAAAAAGCTATTTCGAAGTCACCTACATCAAATCTAATTTATTCAGTGTTTCCATTTCTTTTTTATGCGAGTATAAAGAATAATTTTTTTTCTAGTCATAACAAAAATGCTTGATGCGATAATTGTGTGAAATGTTTAATGCATATTGTTTTGTTCTGAGCATGTTGAACTCAATCTAAATTAACAATAAATGTAAGTTGATTTTGTGTTATTAATCGTGAGTAGTAAAGTGGCTTATTAAGCATTTTGAATTAGCTAGCTAATTTTGGTCGTGGAAGACGAATGGTCATAACATCTAACTCATAGTTACCGATGTTCCAGTCAAGCTGTATGTCATAAAACTCACTATTCCACTAATGTTCTATGGCCGAGGTAGCCTAGTGGTCAAGGTAACGGATTTGTGGCTGGCGTGTCATGAGTTCGATCCCAGTTCCACTGAAGACTCGCCATGTAGAAGAGCGATGCACATTAAAACTGTCGAGAGCTCAAACGTCCTACCATTGGTGTGGTAGTTGGGAGAGGGGATGCCAGCTCAGGCCACCGCCAAAAGCTCTCGTGCAGCTGAACAGTGCGACCTTAATATTCCCTCACTCAATTAATGTCCTGTTGTGAAATGTTTGAAGTAGGATTTAGAGTTAGAATTATATTTACGTCTTACTATAAAGCTGCACGAAGGTTATTGACGACGGAATTCATAACTTTAAACCATGATCAAGGTACGAGGACGACACCTGAGGGGGCACCACTTTTCCTAACCTCCACACCGCACAAACGGGAGGAGATATGATCCGCGACATAATTAAAATGCATCTGCTTCCTCTGCATGGGGGTACTTGGCTCGAACTCTTGACATGCCAGATACGAGTCCGGGACCTTGACCACTAGGCTACCATGGTCATATGAAATGATGGGGTATTTTGATTGCGTGAATGAGAGTTATATATTAATGTCACACTATAAAGCAGCACTCGGGCTATTGGAGATGGACCTCGTATATAATTTTGCACCTCGGTAAAGTGACGAGGACGACACCTGAGCTGACACCTGCCACTGCAAACTACCACACCCCACCAATGGAAGTACATTGAGCCTCAACAGATTTAACGCTCATCGGACCCTCTACACGGCGGCTCTTCAGTGACGCCAGGACCCGAACCCACGACATTCCGGTCATGACCTTAACCACTAGGCCAAGAGTGGGCAGAATTTTACATGATACGGTCTACTTCTAATTTTTTAAGGTGTTGCAGTCCATCCATTGCGTAGGTGTGGTAAGCTACAAAAAAGCTCTATAAATGCAGAATATACATTTTCCTATATTATTATAATAAAAAAAACTCTTTTAAAACCACGTTTTAAGCAAAACGCAAGATACTAACATAATAATTAAATAACATCAAATGATGCATTTATTATCAAACAGCTCAAAATATATTAAAAAATAAATTATTTTCATTTAAAGTTATTTCTCGTAGAATTTATGGTCTCAGTAGAAGACTTAATCTTCGTACTGTCTACCCCTATCTTGAATATCAGTACATATAAGTACTAACTGCTAATCTTACACTGGACTCCAAGTGGTCATCATTGAAATACAATTATGTTCAAATGCTATGAAAATGTAGATTTACACAGGTAGGTAGTGCAAGAGAATGATGTTAAATGAGAAATGCAGCTTTTTAAAATGAGATAAAATCAGAAAATTAATACTTTTGGCTGGGTGAGACGTTTGTATACACCGGTGGCACTTAAGAGGCTAAAGTCGTATATATATATATATATATATATATATATATATATATATATATATATATATATATATATATATATATATATATATATATATATATATATATATATATATATATGTATATATATATATGTGTATATATGTATATATATATATATGTATATATGTATATATGTATATATATATATATGTATATATATATATATATATATATATATATATATATATATATGTATATATATATATATATATGTATATATATATATATATATATATATGTATATAATGTATATATATATATATATGTATATATATATATATATGTATATATAAATATATATATATATATATGTATATATATATATATAAATATGTATATATATACGTATATATAAATATGTATATATATACGTATATATATATATGTATATATATATGTATATATATATACGTATATATATACATATTTATATATATATATATATGTATATATATGTATATATATACGTATCTATATATATATATGTATATATATATATGCATATATATATATGCATATATATATATATGTATATATATATGTATATATATATATGTATATATATATGTATATATATAAGTATATATATGTATATATACACTCTGTCGCAAAAAAATATATGCACCCAGAAGAAATCAAGCTACAATCACGAAACTCAGCAAGAATGTAGTCTGGTAAGAGATATGCAAATGATTAAAATTTCGAAGCCAATGAGACAAGGCTAAGTGTGCTATGCGCATATTAGTTGCGCAACTGGGAGAGTTTAAAAGCATGAGTACGAGCGCCGTACGGCTATCCAAACGAATCTGATGACTTTGATAGACGATATTGAGACTTAGGATGCCTCTAAGACGTAACCGGCGGCAGTACGAGCAGCTGACGGACTTTGATAGGGGCCGTATAATAGGTCTCAGAGAAGCAGGTTGGTCGAATAGACGTATCGGCCGCCACCTCGGTCGGAGCGATATGGTAGTTGCTCGGTGTTGGCAACAGTGGATCACAGAAGGTAGAGTGTACCGTCGCGGAGGGTCAGGACGTCCCAGGAACACAAATGATCGCGAGGATCGTGCAATCAGAAGAGT
>BMAU01015838.1:547500-572526 GCA_019973935.1 Trichonephila clavipes
CCTACATACTCCTTTCATTATAAACTATGGATTGCTTATTTAGTACATTCGAACCTCTATATAACGAAGTCACTGAATCCCGGAAAAAAGTTCGATATGTGGAAAATTCATTTTGTAGAGGTTCATTTTTTAATATATTTTATAAACCACATAAAACAACTTTTAAATTCATAAACACTATACATTAAAAAAAAACAAATTATTCACATATTTTTTTAAAAGTTAATATATATATGTTTATTTTATATATCTTACCCATCAAAAAAGAAAGAAAAACTGCAAGGAAAACAAGAAAAAAGGATGTCGAAGAATTCACTGTATTTTCAATATTAAAGAAAATAATTCTATTCTAAAATTAATGAATTTTAAGGACATTTTATAATTTAAAGCTTATAAGTAATATAATATATATATATATATATATATATATATATATATATATATATATATATATATATATATATATATATATATAATTATAACATGGGGGCACAAGACAACTCCACTGAGGGTGAAAGAGGATATCGAAAACGTTTCTAGGGAACTGGGCAATGAGGGTAAAGGGTTGCATTTCTTGGATGAAACATCTAGAACTCTATTGCTCTCGACGAGTTAGGATCTAATAAAACCAGGTCAAGATTAATGAACACCATAAAATGTGTTAAAGAGAGAATAACTTGAAATATATTCTGAAATACTTTAAAAAGAAGGAGAACACAAAAGAAAAAGTTCGTTACATAGATAAAAGCACTTCGCTATAGAGAAGTTATTTTACTAAGAAAATCGTAAAATGTTTAAGGTTCCAGGAAAAAGTTTGCTATATAGAAAAATTCGCAATATTGAAATTCGACTGTACTTATAGTTTAAAATCATTAAAACTCATAAAAAAGCTAAACTTATTTACAATTTCTAAGGAAGTAGTAGATTTAAGGTTGAAGAGAACCTTATTAGTAAGAGATTTCTTTGTTTTTAAACTTACATCAATACATACACACATGATATATATATTAATTTAACTCATTGGCGCAGCAGCCCATGAGGGCCAAGGCCTGCTGTGCCCATCTCCGTATACGGGACCTTGAGCCCTGAAGTTCATGAGCAGATGCTCCAGTCAGGTGGTCAGTCTGACGTGAAACCCCAGTGTTCAGTTCCCAAGCAAGCTTGATACTCTTTTATCGACCCGCTGAAGGGATGAAAGGCTGAATCGACCTTTCCCAGCCAGTGGTTTGGACCTCGGACCTGTGGTTATATATATTATAGTCACAAAATAAAAGTAATTCATCTTAGAAATACAGTATGATACAATACGCGACTTGAATTAGAGTATTTTGATATTAAGTTAATATTCTTTTAGTGGTGATTGCACTCATTGTGGCTTGAGGAGGGAATCCACATTTTTTGGGGCTACATAAAAAGTACTCCACAAGCACAAATAGACAAACATGGGCGCATTTAAGACGGTCACAAAAGCATTCTTTATTTTCTCCCGAGAACTCGTCTACTTATAATCATAGTCAATCGGTATCAATCCTACTAAAATTAATCGATTTCCGGTCAAAGTTTTGATTGGTGCGAATATGTGGGTGATGCAAGATTGCATCATACTGATTTTAAAAACTCTAACATTTTTAAGTTATTTTGGAGATAAAGTGGCCCATCATGCGAAGTCTTGGAGGGCTCAAGACCATTATGAATTAAATTTATGTGGAGAAAAATTAAATGCATTGTTACATGTCTATATTTTTGGATTTCCTTTTTTTCTATTCCCTTGAGAGAGACAGAGAAGGAGGGGGGACTTTTCTTTACTTCAATTTACTCCTGAGTTTTCAAAGACTTTCCTTAATTCTTTTTAATTTCCAGCTTAGTGGGAATACCTAATGAAGTATAATCTAAATTCCCTAAAAGATAAACGTCATCCTTTATTTATAGTGAAGTGAAACAATACTGAATCTCTTGATTTCGTGTGAAGTGTCGTCTCCAATATCTTATCGACCTCAATAAAAAATAAAAATTGAGATCAGTTTGCCTTCCTGAGTCCTTTTGGACACATTTACATCGCATCGAAAATGACATTTAAGTAATACTCACAACACACACACGCACAGTTTTTGAGGGATAAACGCCTTAATGTGCTCGAACATCCACCATACTCACCAGATCTCGTACCATGAGACTTTTATTTTCACCTGTTTAGTACCTGTTTTAGTACCTGTTTCAAACAGTGTAAAATGTGTTGATGGGAACACATTTTGAATCTGTAGAAGAGGTGAAAGCAAAAACGGCAGACTAATCACCGTCACTTTGCCGTGGTTTAAAATTACGAGTTCCTTCGCTAATAGTCCTTGCGTTATTCACAACGCGAAGTTAATGAAAATCAAATCGACGAAACATGCGATGGACTTACTTTTTTGAGGTACATGGTGAGCTCTCTTATTACTTAAAATATGGTGTCTAGGCACATTAAAATTGTTTTGTGTTAAATGGTGATGCTAGCTATAATGACACCGGTATTAAACAGCGGCATTAGTTTTTCTATCTTGAAAACGGTAAGATATTTGGAAAAACAAGTTAATTGCAAAGTTCTAGAGCAGGAGTAAGCAACCTATGGCATGCGTGCCACACGTGGCACGCGGTACATTTCTTAGTGGCACTCTGCACTATTTTATAAATTTGTCAAATTTTTTTGAGTGGATGGAAGTTGATAAATTTGTAAAAAACTTGATTTGGCAAACATCTTTAGAATTATGAACAATTAAGGAATTACGAAAAAAATATGAAAGGTAAATTTACAGTTATTTTGTAAATTATTGAGAATAATTGCAAGAGAGATTTAATTGCTTGAAGAGACAAAATTGCATGCACTCTGCTTTCCGCTTTGGATTCTACATATCTATGGGAACAATTATTTCCTCATGTGAAAAAATATTTCGAAGCCGCAAAGTAATTTGACTGTCTAAAATCGTGTCAAATTGAAAGTCAAACATATTATACCCATGATTTTTGCGATATACAAGTGTAAAGCGGTGCAAGCACAAAGTTCGCATTCAATTCTTTATTTAATTCTAATGAGGAGAAGTACTTACATTTTCTGTTGTTTATTTCTTATTTTAATGAATATGTTTAAAAATACATAAAATATGTATAGTTTCATTTTTCTTATTTTTTTGTTGAAGAAACAGTTATATTTTTGTATATCAGTTGTATTTTTAAGAAATATCTTTAAATGATGGAAAACTAGTATATAATAAAACTGTAAGCCTACGTAGATCATTGACCTACGTTCTAAAAAGGGGGGTCATCTTTTTTACTCTAAAAGCCATCGGTAATATAGTAATGTACCATTCTTTATTGGTACAATAAGTAATTCTTGTGTGAATGGACCATAATTCTAGTCTCGCGAAAGCATGCTTTATTCAAAGCTCCTCATTTTTTAAATCTTTTCATGAAATGAGCCAGCATCTGTGTCAAACGGAGATAAGTTGAGTTCGTTTGTTTGAGTTTAGTGAAGCTTTATGTACTCTGGATGTTTGAAAACGTATCCCCAAACTGCTTTTCATTTTTCAGATTAGTATGATGAAATGAATTTGTATGCAATCAAACGCTTTTTTTCAGAGCCATACTACTTGAATTGTTTGAACTCAAGTAATTATCTGGCTTTATATATTTGGCGAGAACTTGTACTTTATTTTCAAAGCACTCTACCTCTTCTAGTGATGCATTTACAATATTTATTTCAACAACACATTCAAAGTATTAAGATGTGAAGTAATGTAACCATACGTCTTCTGATTCCTGGTATCTTATTCTTTTTTTGTGTGAGTGGAAACATTTTTATTTCTTCTAAACACACGATGCAAAGTGCTTCAGAACGCCTCAGTAAATTATATTATACAAATGGAAATCCATGTACTCATTATCCATTTCGTCTAAGAATGCCTTAACCCTTTATCTACCGAAGGTACTTATAAATATCACTTACTTTAAAATTACATAAAATAACCATTTTTACGAATACTCTGACGATACTTAGCAGGAATATTCTTTTTAAATACATTCTTCCTAGATATATAGCAGCACGGGTTCTATGATGAGTATTTTAGTGGGGAAGGCGAGCAGTTTTATAGCAGTAATTGCATTTTCAGTGGATTGCGAAGATTGTCTTTTTGCTCCAAAAAATAGTTAATGTCAAAAGATAAGAGTCTTATTTATTTTATATGTTAATGAAGACTTAAGAAAACGATTTGACTATTTATTTTACGTGAACAGTGTGTGTAATTAACTTAACAGTTGAATATCTTTAATTAATTAATTAGCTCTAACGAATTAAACTTCCCAAAGTTTAGTATTTTGTTTATGTATATCCCTTAATTTTCAATGAAGAGATTCAAAAAAAAAAAAGATTGCATGAAAAAAACTGCAGTAAATCATAATGCAGTAGATAAAGGGTTAAGCGGCCGATGATAAAGGGATTTGACCTCTATGCTGTTAGTTACCTTGATAACGAAACTCATTTCTATTTTTCCAGTTGGATGTTAAGCGTTTCTTCATGTATTATATAATAGAATGTGCGAATTCCATGCTCAATTTGTCCCCTCCCCCTTAAAATTGAAGCAGCTCCTGAATTTACTTTTGTTACATTTCTAGCACCATCAGCAGAGATGGAAATTATTTTATTTAAATTGATTCCGGTGTGTTTCAGATATGTTTCTACAGCATGTATGCAAATAAGTATTTCACACATTTATGCAAAGGTATGTAAACATTGCTGAAAATCACTTTAAGGGGTAACTTGCTGAGGCAGTATTTTTACTAGTAAGTTAGATGCTAAGAAATAATTCAAACATTTTTACTGATAAACTGAGAAATGGGTTAAGTCATTGAGGCCAGAATGGCCGATTACATTTTTCCTTCTGAAAGGGGCAGAAACTCAACTTCCCTTATCTAACAAATGTTTTTTCTTCGATTCTAAGCTGTACCCAATTTTCAGAAGCAGTAATACTGGAAAAATAGTGCTGCTTAAATTCGAGTAAATACGGTAATTGTAGATATATTTCCAAATTTAAATATTTTCAGGCAGAATGAGCTGTAGGAACAACGAAAATGAGTTAATTGCAAGGTTTAATATAATTTTCGATCTTCCTCTTTGCTTGTTTTTTATACCGCCTTCTTTAAGCTATTTTCTTAATCGAAGTTTCCTTCTGAAGGCCTATGGGTAAAAACTTTTCCTCGTTTTAGGGTACGGTAGTTATCCACAATGCGTCTGTAAAAAGGTGGATTTTCAGAAGAGTTTATGCCACCATAAATTGAGCAAATGACTCAAGTCTGGTCTAAGTGATTACTCTTTAGGGCATGGGAAGGGTGGGTGGAAATAGATCTCTCTTTTTCTCTATTACCCCATCTATAAGGAAAGAATAATTTAATGCAAGTCGAAGTTTTTATTCTTCGATCAGGGTAAGTTTTCCTCTGATAGGTGAACTTGGCAGAATTCCACAAAAACCGTTTCCCTTCTTTATTCTCTTTATTCAATCCTGCTCACCCTTTTTATTCATTCATTTTTCTTTTTTTAAATTTATTTTTTAGAGGTTTTTTTTTTTTTTTAGATAAAGTTTTTCATCTTTGGCGAAATCCATTGTGATCACGCAACGTGGCCTGTCCAATGAACCAAGAGCAATAACTACCATTACGGACTTGTCATCGTAACTAATTTATGGATTCATTAGGATAAAAAATTATGGTACTTGAATGATAGTGGGGGTTAATAGTTATATCTGCTGTTGCTCCATTCGCATTTGCTTCACTCTGAGAAACGTGATGTAAAATTTCCTTACAATGTATCGCACCACTCACGAATAACTTTGGACTTTTCCGTGTCTGAAAATGAGAATTATGATATTTTCTGAGGATCATGGCTTATATTTACACCACTGAAAGATTGAGCATTTATTTAAAATTATTTTCTGCTTTTTAATGTTAAATCGCCTTAAGGAATTTCAATCTAAAAATGAATATAAATGAATAACGTTGGATATTTTTTTGAATGCATTACACTATATTATTCAAAAATAAAATGACTGCAAATTTGGATCTTAATGCTTCTCAATAAGATTATTTAAGTACAGTCGAACCTCTATATTGCGAATTTTTCTATAGAGTGTACTTTTTCAAGGAACCTTCTTCTCAATAAGATTATTTAAATACAGTCGAACCTCTATATAATGAACCTCTATATTGCGAATTTTTCTATAGAGCGTACTTTTTCCAGGAACCTTGAACATTAGACGATTTTCTTAAAAAATGACCTTTCTTTAGCGAAATACATTTTCTATATAACGAACTTTCTCTTTTTTGATTCAATCCCCCCTCCCTATTTTTGATGTATTTCTGGACATTTCAAGCTATTCTCTCTCTTAACACATTTTATGGTGGTCATTCATCTTGAACTGGTTTTATTAGCTGCCTAACTCACTGAGAGCAATAGAATTCTGGACGTTTCATCCAAGAAATGCAACCCTTAACCCCCATTGTCGAGTTCATGAGAAACATCTTCGATGTCCTCTTTCACCCTCAGTGAAGTTGTCCCGTGTCCCCGTGTTTTAATTATAAAATAATGTATGTTTAATATTACTTGTAACCTTTAAATTATAAAATGTCCTTAAATTCATTAATTTTAACATAAAATTTTTTTCTTAATATTGAAAATACAGTGAATTATTCGACATTATTTTTTCTTGTTTTCCTTGCATTTTTTTTTCCTCTTTTGATGGGTAAGATGTATAAAATAAACATAGTATATTAATTTTAAAAAAAAGGCGAGAATAGTTATTTTTTTAATATATAGTGTTTTTAATACAAAATATTCGTTTTTATGTGGTTTATAAAGTATATTAAGAAATGAACTTCTATATAACGAATTTTCAAGGTAACGAACGTTTTTCCGGGATTTAGTGACTTCGTTATACATAGGTCTGACTATATTTGAAATATATAGTATTAGTAGAAGTTACTTAAGAGAGAGAGAGAGCTAAGCTGATTCAAATAAAAGATTTTAGCATTTTTCCTACTACACCAGTGTTTCTCAAACTGTGGGGCGCGCCCCCCTGGGGGCGCGATAACCCTACGAGGGGGGCACGAGCATATCGAAAATAAAAGATATAAAAATAATTAATTTATTGGAATGAATTAAAACAAAATACTTTCAGACATAATAAAAAATGCATTTTTACTCTGATATAGTTTATAGGCGCGCGCGCGCAATATTAAGTCAACAAAAATAAAAACTTCTTCACTACCTAATTATCTATCGTTGATCCTATAACCAAATAAAAAAAACTTTTATTTGATTTGCTGTAATCCCATGATGAGAGATTTTTTTACTACGCTTTCTGTTTAAACCTAACATACAACTCTTTCAGAGAAAAAACAGATCCCAGACGGAGAATCGAAAAAATTTAGGAACATAAAAAATTCATCACTGTCATTATTTTTGAAATATTGCACATTATAGATGTAATCTGTTTAACCTTCTAAGTTATTGGTACAGTTAGTTATGACCCCTCTCTTATGTGTTTGTTTCTCATTTAGGGAAGTTGTAAGTAATGTATTTCTCTGTTACGCTTTTTTCCATGCAAAAGAGCTTTATGATATTTGGAAAACCATGGAGAGCACTTTGAATAATTACTTAGCCAAGACTTATTTTTACGAGTATTCTATACATATAAAGCATAACGCAAAAAAGTTTTACACAATTTCATATAATCATAATGAATGCACTTTTTACCCGGAAGTGGTCACGCGGGACGCACAGATTACGAAATCTTTAATTCTGGCAAAACTGTTTAATTGTTACCAAAGAAAAATTGAAAAGTCCTTGAAAGTATAGGTAAGTAAACTTTCTCTTAATTTAATTATTCACTGGAATCACGATTTGTATCGTGTACAATAAAATAATTATAAAAAAAGGATTAGGGTGACTCAATAACCCCGCTCGACCGTATCGAGTGCGCGCCTGCTCCCGGGTTAAAACATGTTGAAGTCTTTTTGCTTTGAATATTAAAAATAATACAATTATTCTTCATCGGAATTTTATATTATTGTTCATTATTTAACATCAATTATAAATGCTAATTCTGTGAGGCTTAAAATTACAATTCGCTTAAAACTAATTATAATTTGAGCAACCATTTTAAAAAAATCGTTTTACATTTTTGTAAACATTGTCGAGCATTTGGCTTTGCACTCCTTACAATTCAGCTATTATATCAATAATGTTTTATTTTCTTATAAATGAACTCGGGCAAATAGCGGGCACTTCAGCCGCTATACTTTTAATGTATCAGTGCTGCACAGAGTATTTTAAAACTAATTAATTAATACTAAATTAGGAACAAGTTTAATAAGTATTAACGACTTCCATGGGCTTGTCTTGCAAAGCTAAGTTTTTATAAGGAAAAAAGGCTTATGATTAAAAATTCGTCCTCTGAGTTCTCTTTTTCTATATTTAGTAGATATCTATATTTTGTCTTCTAAGCAGCCACCGCATTTTGCAATAAGTTCAATTTAAAAATTAGAGAAAGGAAAAATAACATAATAAGTATCCTATTATTTTATTTATTTATTTATTTTGCTTAAAAGTAGTATACAAAATTTTATTACTTATGTTACTAATTTGTATGGTTTATAATTAAGATCGCCTATTGTTGCTTTAGCGTCAAAGTGCATTATTATTGCATTCAGTACATTATTAATGTATAAGGGGGGGCGCGATAAAATTGTGATCGAAAAGGGGGACGCCAGTATTGAAAGTTTGAGAAGTACTGCACTACACAGATATGTTTTTGTGTGTGTGTGTCTGTTTAAAGATACTTTTTTTACCGTTTAAAGAGCCTTTGTGTGTGTATGTGTATCAAACCTAACCTTCAGATGTATTAATTTGGATCTAAAAGCGATAAGAAGTATAACTAAATTCATATCGTACAGTTAAAATGAATTTTTTAAGCTAATTTAGAGTTCAATGTATTTAACCCTTTCGCGACGGGTGTGTCATATATGCTCCAGTCTTAATCCTACTTATCAGGCGATGGACCATTCAATGCAACTTTTCGTGGGAACAATCAGTCCTGTAAATCAAGTACTAAACGCGATTCACCGGTGCATCATCCGGCTATCGGTGACATTTGGGGTGGTTGCATATGTGACACACCTGTTTCTAAAATGTTTTCCGTTGATCACTATGTCGTCGAGAAAAGATTTAATCGGAATAAAAAGTGTTTGTATCCAAACCAGTCTCAATTCTACTTATCTGGTGAGGAACCATTCAATACAACTTTTCGTGAGAACGATGTCTTGAGTTTGTATCCAAACCTGGATGCTTGTTAGCAATATCTATTTAAAATGATACATTAGTCTGAGTTAGCCTTATTTAAGAATTAGAAATGGCTTTATAAGTATTAAATATTTAATATCTGTTTACCAAAATAACATTAAAGGACTTTATCGTTTAGTAGTATTTTAGAATTAAATTTTACATAAATTAAATTTAGCTCTAAGAAACAGAGGTTTAATATAAACTCTATAAAACCTTTAAGACTGTTAATTTATTTGTTCCAATTATTTATATGATATTTTTATAAATAATGACTATATACCAGAGGTGACGAACCTTTTTGGATCAACGTGCCATTTTTTCTAAAGAAATGTTTAATGAATTATAGGCGTGCCATCAAATAATTTTGACTTTTGATTATTGGGAAACTAATAAAACTAAATACGAACAAATTAAAATTCTTTATTTAATACGAAAAAATAAATTTTGTACTGTAAAGTAGTAAATGTTTTAGTTATACATGTAATTTAAATTAAAGTAACATTAGTGTGACTTCTGTTGTTGTAGATTAGATGACAAATAACTTATATCATAATTATAAGATGTTACTTTTATCAGAATGCATGCTGAATTAGAGTCGTCTGCTAAATGGTTTCTAAGCGAGTCTTTGATGTTATTTTTATCTCTGAAAATAATGACTCGTAGGCATAGGTAGATGAAAATATGGTTAAAATAGCATAAGTCTGCTTCTTCAGCAGTTAAATGCGTCTGGAATCGAATTTCATGTTTCCAAAATTTCGTTACTGGCATTTTTACTTATATTGCTTGTTTATATTTCTGCTTCAACCAATTTCAACCTTTTCCTTGCTTCAATAAACCTTTGAATCCATATTGAACTAGACTGTGAATCAATCAGTTGCATTTCAAATTCTTTAATTTCCAACCAATCGAATTGGGACAAATTCAGTTTATCAAACGAAATCACATCATGATACATAATAAATTTGAACGTTTCCGATAATTCCTTGAACTGAAAAAATCTCACTGAAAACTCTTTGATTAAAGAATCAATTATGGAAATAAATTCATCACTAACTGTTTCTTCATTTCGTTTCTCTTTGGGCATCTAAAAATCTTTGAATTTTTTTTCAAGTTTGGGAACTACTTGTAGTTTCTTGTAATAATATAGTTTCTGAAAACATACAGTTTAGCTTCAAAAGTGCGAATGAGATCAATCAGAACGATGACTGTTTTATTTGGGTCTTGAAGCTTTACTTTCAAATCATTGAAATGTTGGCATATGTCTGTAAAAAACATCAATTTTAAAAGCAACATAATATTCATCAATTGTGGATATTGTTCAATTTTGCTCTCATTTTATAAAAACAGTCTGATTTCTTCCAAGCAATCAACAAATCTTCAAATCGTTGAAGTACGTTCCCGCGGCTCAACCAGCGAGCATTGTTATACATAAGTAAGCCATTATACACCGAATTGACTTCATCCAACAAATCATCAAACTTTCGCTTATTTAAAGCCTGCGACGATATGAGGTTGACTATTTATGTGACTAGCATTACTACATTATCAAGAGATGTTAAACCACTCCTGCACAAAAGGCTTGTTGGTGAATAATACAGTGGCATTCAAGAATCGAGTGTCCTACGTCTGTTTTAAATAAAGAAATGAAAGCTTTTTTTTCTTTTCTTTTTTTCTTCAGTACTTTCATCAAGACATAGAGATATAAAAGGAGCGGAGTTAATGTCCTTTTTTGTTGATCTGTAACATTTTCTTCTTGTTTAAAGATTCTATCTTTTATTGTGTTTCTAGATAGAGGAATATCTTTGATGCGCTGAATTATCTTATCATTATTATCAAAATCATCAAAAAGTGAGGGCACGCATGCCAACCAAGCTTCCTTCAAAAACTCTCCCTCTTGAAAAAGTTTAACATGCCGAGCAATGGCATTTGCAGCCGAGTAACTTGCCACACTTGTTTGACAATTTTTGCTTGTTTGACAATATTTAATCATAGACGTCGATTGTTTATTTCTGTCTTTTATTGCACTCTCAATTAATTCTTTTTGCTCTGGTTCGCTTTTTTCATAAAAGGATTTGTGATTTGTTTCAAAATGCCGTTTTTCAGACGATGTTCTGCATACCACTGTTCCAGAACATAAAACACACACCTCTTAGTGACCTTTACTGGTCATGCCATATTTCTCAGTCCACCAAGTTTGAAATTCTCTGCTACACTTACTATCTTGCACTTTTTTTTTTTGCTGAATTAGCCATGTTAAATAGCAGCTAAAAATAGTAAATTATAATAAAAATAAGCTTTAAATATGCAGTTGTGTTGACGAATTTGACTATTATATGTGCTCTCGCTTGATCACACCAAAAAAAAAAGCTTTGCGCATGACTGCGGGCGCATGTGCAGACTTTTTTTTTTGGAAATTTAGTACTTGTGCGAGATCTCTGTAGTGTCTACTCTTTCGCTTTTATCTCAGGTCATTAAAAATTTTTTAAATAAAGCCGTGAGGGTTACTTGATGAATTAGACATATAAGACAAGAATTAGATCACATTGATAAATTGGATGTATACAAGCTTAACCATTAATATAAACGTTAGAATATTTTTTTAAACAACTTGAATATATCTAGAAATAGTTACATACACACACACACTATGCGTTGATAAACTTTGCATCATTAGCAATTATAATACACGACGTAACTACGCAAGACATAACAAACGAATCTGCTCCCCAACGTGTCGGCGTCGCGACGGAATCTCTCGCGTTTGTTCATAATACTTCATAGTGAACTTAATTATTTTCAGCTAAAATGCAAATCGTTTTTGATCAATGGCGTGCCCAAAATATTCTGTCGCGTGCCATTATTGGCATGCGTGCCATTGGTTCGCCATCCCTGCTATATACTCTCTACAGACTGATATTGCTGATTCTGTTTCAGCCACTTTAAAGTATTAGCTTCTAGAGTATTAAATTAAGCATCATTAAAATGAGTACCCAAATTATGGTTCATTTAATAAATAATTTTGAATTATTTTTGTAGCAAAATTTCGTTATATAGGTTTCAGAAAGAACACATGTATTTTTAATAAAATGTCAATATAAGCGACTGATATTTGAGCTTTCTATAGCAAAATCAATCAGAATGTATTATTATTTTCTTTTTTTCATTTTAGTAATAATTTAAAAACAGCTAAATGAAACCTTATTCAAGTTTATATTAGAAATTAATATTTTTTAAATAGATTTTAAATAGTTATTATATTTGTTTGCATATATAACTTGGTTCTTTGGAACATACAAAGTTAATAAATAATCTATTTATTACATTTGACATCTGTATTTATTGCAAAATTCACAGATGCATTAATTATAAAATTATTAAATAACATACACTAATGGAAGTTTAAGAACTATTTAATTTGAATCATATTAACAGAGGTAAACAATGACATTTCAAGGAACAAATGAATAGTTTTATTTAATTGAAGCAAATGAGCAAGTGAGTGAATATTAACGTCGCACTGTTCAGCTACACGAGGGCTTTTGCCGACGGGCCATGTAATTTTGAACCATGGTCAAGTGCAGTTGACGACACCTGAGCTAGCACCACCTCTCCTAACTATCACACCACACCAACGGGAGACGTTTCAGCTCTCGACAAATCTAACGTGCATCGCGGCCCTACACGGCGGGTCTTTTAGTGGTACTGGGCTCGAACTCATGACATGCCTAACATGATTCGATACCTTGACCACTGGGCTACCGCATCCCTTTAATTGAAGCAAAGGAAAACTGTTAAAATATGGCATTCACATATTTTTCTAAACAATATAATTGCTGGTGTGCCGAAATATTGACCATGTGAGGGCGCTGCTGTGAGCCCCTCAGTTTCTGAAATGTAAATATTGTTAGTGTGAGTAATTTGATTTGTAGAATGTAAGCCTCTCTCATCACTACAAGTTCGAGTTTCATTAAACATTACTATATTACTATACGTCAATGAGTAATGTGGACTGTCTAACTAATTCGTACGGATAAACATACATTCGCTTCGATACTTACGAACATTTTGCTTCGTTTATATTGAGAAAAGCTGGCATAACTTACTAAATTTTAAATTTTCTTGGGTGGTGTTCTTTTATGATTTTCAAGACTAATGTAAAATCACAGAAAACTAGCTGATGAACCAAATTGCGAGAATTTTGACATTTTCTCATCGTTTAATTCATTTTCGTCCAAAGATTTTTATGTCGTAAGTTATGATCAATAAATTCACCTTCTTCAAATTATTTGACAAGTTGAAATTTATTACAGCTGTAAATTAATATTGGTTAATTTTTTACCTATACTAATAATTTCTCGAAAATTCTTTCAAATTTCATTAGATCTTCAATTTTTTCACTAGTATTTTTTACTTAGTTATTTTTTTTAAATAACAATATATTTCTAAATTCCATGCAATCAACCGCAAGATAAGATACTGCCTAAGATACCGCAATAAACCTTATTGTGAGCTTCTTTAAATGAATAAATAAATCAATTTAAAAGATTGATGCAAGCATTCTGCATCGGTGGCCCACTTTTTAATATCCTTTAAAAATATCACTATAAGTTGTGTATGTTTTTTATAACCCAAAGAAAAAACGCATATTTTTGCATTAAAAACTGTGAAACGCATTAAATTATGAAAAGAAACTAACGATACTAATGATGATTTAAAATTTATTAATATATCTATTTCTATTTTTATGTGAACTTTACGCCAAAAGGAAGCAAAATATTGAATTGTGAGACTGCTTTTAAATGTTAAATTTGTATGAATATTTAATTTTGATATTTTGATATAAAAATAATCGTGGTAGAATCCATAATTTTTCTTACGGAGGAATACCATCTTCCTAGCAATAAAAATGTTATAAAATTAAATCTCATACTTCCAAATTCTACACACACATCCTGGTTAACTTTCATTTTAAACACTAAGTTTTGTGGTCACTAAAATAGTTCTGTCAAACACATAAACACATATTTTGAATAATGAACAAACTAATTTTAACTTCCTATCTTAACATGCTTATTACGTAAAATGAACCAGTCATGCAAAGAATCTATGGAGGTGTTACAAAGTTCTTAATTAGATTATTTCTCAAGTTATTCTGAATGGATTTAATTAGTTTTTTCATCTGAAAGAGAGCTGGAAAAGAAAGAGGATGCAAATGAGCTAAGGTATCTTTTGATATATAATCGTTTTATTCTTAACTTATAGCATGGTACATTTTCTTGTTTGATTATAAAAGTAACGAAAATGGGGATGCAATAGAAAAAATCTTGAACCTAATAACCGCATATGATGAAGAAATATAATTTACACTTATACCTAAGGATTTCATTTAATAAAAATGTTTTATAACTTTTTTGCTCTTTCATTAACAAGAAAACTTCGGAATTTTGCCATTGGATAATAAAACATTTCTGTTATTTCAAAGGAGCTAAATTTATAATAATGTACATAACAAAGCGACGAAACTTTAATTAAGATATGTTTTATTTTTATTTATTTCTATATAGAGAATGAACCACTAAGACATTGAAGACGCTTCGATGGTTCAAGTTCAGCTGAGAAAAAAGAACCCCTGAGAATTAAGGAAGAAAATTTCTCTTGTTTTAGAAATGTTTTCGAAGAAATATTGATTTATTCATCTGTTACGAAAGAAAAATAAGGAATTACAAAGTAACCATTAAGACGATTGAAAAGCTATTGCTGAAACCATGGTCTGTGTGTTGTTTTATATATAAATCGTATTACTAAAAAGCTCATAGAAACAGAAAGCTTTCAAATTCATGAAACCTATATATTTTTGTGCTTTAATGTAGTTCTTGGTAATGATTCTTGTAGGAAAATAAAATAAATTGGACAGTTACTTCTATTGGTAAATATTTGCTAACTTTTTAAAGATAGAATCCTTTGGAAAGCAAGTCGGATCTTTTTTACATTCTCCTCATACAATGTATTCTTGTTAAAAATATTTTTTAAAAATGAATTGTCCCTGTTATAGTCAAATATCTTTTAATGTAGTTATTGGTATTAATATAATGTTTCGGAAATAAATAAAATCTTTGTTAACTGTAATATTTTTAGTTGTAAATAAATTCTCATAAATTTACACTAATTTTTATTATTATCGTACATTTTTGAAACTATAATTTTTAATATTGAATAAGATAAATCCTGTTGTGGTAAAACTATTTTAAAATCAAAATTTCCAATTTATAAAAAAGTAAAAAAAATACGATTAAACTTAATAAACCTCAACAAACTCAAAAGAATTTCGCTTTATAATCTGAGATTTAAATTTTTTTAAAATTTATAGTAAACCGAGTAGTTCATCATAAAGAAAGTTTACTTTCCTTGATTGTAAAACATATTTTATAATTAGGAAACGCAACCGATGATTTAAACTGTTGATAGCTAAAAACTATTATTAATTTATCTGTATAAAATTAATTGTATATTAAATGATGTATTAAAACCTCTAGAAAATTATCAGTGATGTAAATAATGAGTGTTTTCGTTAAGATTCAAACAAAAAAATTGTGAGACTAGATAGATATACATTTTATCATTTGGTAAATTGAATATCTAAATTAGAATACCTCTTAGAATCAAATTACTGTATTTTTTATAGTTAAATTCCTTCAACAACCATGATCAGCTTAAAATATCAAAATACACCCACTTACAGAACATAATAATATTTCTTAAAAAAATACGATAATAATAAACAAAATTATAATAAATAAGATTATTTCTTTGATTATTTGAATTTCTCCAAACTAATAACTTATTAAATTAATATTCACTAAAAAAACGGGAAAAAAGATAAAATTATTTAAAAATTCAGCATTCCTTTTATTTTTGGAAAAAAAATTGGGCTTATTTGCAATACTTAATCAATCCTTATAATTTGCCAAGGAAATCATAATTCATCATTAAAACTGTTTTTAGAATAAAAAAATATAGCTGCAAAAGCGAACAGTTCTTCCAAAAGATATAAAGTAATTTATAATAATGTCGTCACTATTAATTCAAAATCTCAAATCTTATCTTCCTAATCGAATAATAACTTTCAACAGAAATCTTAGATTATATTTCTGTTATAAATCTTAGTTTGAACTGAAAATGTGATGACCGCATTTTATTCCATTAAGAATATGAAGCACTTGAAGACATTTACTTTAATGAATAAAAATTACTTACTCTCTCTCTTTGGAAATTATCTCGAATTCAATTCATTCTATTCTCATTCTCTTCAATTAGATTGATCGTATTTTGAATTTCTGCTCCCCTCCAACTTATTTCCGTTTAAGTTTCAATTAGTATCTTAATTAACCGTACAATCAGTCAAAAATGGCGTTTTTGTGCACATTATCCTTTTCCAAACCCTATTTATTTAGCTCTTCTAATACTAAGTCCAAATTTCTATTTTATTTTTGTTGACTACTTCTAAATGTTGATTTATGTGTTGTTACTTGCTTCAATAATTATTGATAAACAGTGAATAATAATTAAATAAATTATTTAATTTTATGATTTATTTGCTCATGAAGATATTGTGAAATTTATAGGAAAGGAAAATAGCTAAATTATTTTATTTTATTATTAAAATTGGAATTTGGATAAAAATTGAATATTTGGCTGAGAACAAATTTTGATTTTTAAATGTATAAAAGCCATTTTGCTTCAGACAAACCGATCATTAAGCAACTTTATGAAAATGTTACTTTGAGTTTATAGCGCTTACAAGTGAAAAGTTATCTAATTATAAGGAATTAGTTTCCAATTATATTGTTGAATCCTTCGAATATTACTTAAGAATTTCATAAATCTTTAATTTTATCAAGTGTTATAAGTTAATCAAAATATGAATGAAAATAATACCAGATATCATAAAAGTCGGTAAAAGGGCAATATATATTGCCCTATATTTATATATATACTAAAAAATTTCAAAACTGTGTTTGAGAAAATATATGGATCAAGTAAATTGTTATTATACTTATTCTGAAGTGTGTTGAATAGAATATTGTTTTAAAAGCGTATTGCCAGTTAAAGAAATAAAACGATGTTTTCAAAATATCGAAAGGAAATGAAGGATTTTTCCATATTTTATTTTGAATATACATTGCTATGTGTTGCTAAGCTTGCCAGAAAAATGTAGCAAAATTTGATATTAAAGAGAGAGAGAGAGAGAGAGAGATCATTTCTTCTCATATCCATTTATGCATAAAATTCATCAAGAAAAATCTATGTATATTATGTATGTATATTAGTATATATATATTAGTATAGTGGCTATGTATATTAGTATAGTGGTATGTATATTAGTATAGTGGCTATGTATATTAGTATAGTGGCTATGTATATTAGTATAGTGGTACATATGCTGCGCGTATTACTTATGTAAGAATAATATACACATCAAACCCACACATGCGTTGAATCTATATGAATTGCATATTTGTCGAAAAAGTTTAATTAATGTATCTGTAATGCTTTAAATTCCCATTGTTCAAAAGTCACAAAACTCATGCAGAAACTAAAGAACGTATTTCGTTATTTTCCATTTGCATGTCGATAAATTAATAATAATACGGTAACCTAACAAATTATAGCATTATTAGAATATCGAATATTCTCTACTTAATTTTTATAAAAATAAGTATGCATGTACCATAACAAAGAAAAAAAAATTTAGAATTACAAAAGTATTTGACGTCATCATTTAAAACGTTTATTCATCTTAGAAATATATTTCAATAGATATTAACGTTAATGTAAATGCAATTAACTAGGTGACATTCAACTTCTACGTCTTTTGTTTTAAATAATTCTTTTGAGGAGAGAAAAAAGCTTCCAATAACATTTTTTTGTATTTTTAACATTAAATGAGTATATCTTGATTCTAAATAAAATATTGGTTAGAAATGTATGTACAAAAATAAATTAAATTATAACTTATTCTCTTTTTAAAGGAGAACAATATACATTTTTTAAAAAAAATAAATCTGAGAGTCTAATTTTTATGATTACTCATCAAGTAAGAAAAAATTGAAACTGAAAGTCGTAAATGATTATTGTAAATTTATAATTGTACCTACATAGTAAATTGCTTGTCATTGGTTTTAAAATTTATACAGTTATTTCATTGCAACCATTCATAAAAACTAAAACTACGTGTAAGATACATTTAATCAATTTTATGTATTAAGCACCAGAATATAAATTTCAGTTCTATTTGTTAAAGATGTTACTAATTGTTCATAAATGTCAATTAATAAGTCGACAAACAGAGCAGCCGATTAATTAAGTCAAATTACAAAATTGGCTGCTTGATGTTGTAATTCTATGCAATTCTAAACCTGTTATACTGAGAGACAATTTGAATATTATTCGTGCAAACTATACCCAATGGGAAATTTGATTATGTTACGGAGTTTCTCTATTATCAGTCTTAGAAACATTTGCATACAAGGATATTAGGTCTAAACAGGTGAAGTCAATATTAACATGATGTAATAATATATATATAAATATATACCTAAGCATATATATATATATATATATACAGATATATATTAATATATATATATGTATATATATATGTGTGTATATATGTGTGTATTAATGTATATATATATATTAATATATATATATATATATATATATATATATGTGTGTGTGTGTGTGTGTGTGTGTGTGTGAATTTGTGTGTATGCGTATACATATGTATATGCATATAAATATGCATTTATAATACATTAATACGCATAAATGTTCTCCTCCTATTCTGCAATTGCTTTCAGAATATGCGAGGACAGTCTTCTATACCTTATTAGGTAAACAAGAGCTGTTATGTTGGCCTATTAGATGAACATGTTTCATGGAAGTAATTGCATTTTTCCATAATCGCATTTGTAAATAATCATTTCATTGATATAATGTTGTTGTCTATGTAATCTGATATTGTTTCCATTTACAAAGGTCGATAATGTGTAAGCGTGAGAGCGGAAAAATTCGTTTCAGAGAGAATTCTGTGTTAAACAACTTCCGTAACATAAATTACAAATATTTTTTTGGATTTATAAATCCAGCGCAGATTCAGGAAAGATAATACCTTTTCACACATATAATATAGTTTCATATTTTAAAATTTTATAAAAGTTCGCTAAAAATGGGTTTTATTTATATGAATAAACATATATATACATATATATGTATATTTAAAAGATCAATACATATGAATCAACTGTATCGATATTAGTCGAAACAAATAAATGCCATTTTATCTAACAAAATATAGAAAACATACCATTAGAATTTAGCTGTTTGAGAAATATACTGGGTATAAAATGTTCTAAGGCCAGCAAGTCTAATAGAGGAACAACTGCTATTAAACTAAAAAATTCCTTTCGTGTTTTAGAACTGACTCATATACAAGAGATTATCTTTGTAAGCAATTTTCTCTTTTTGAAGGAAAAGTTTTGTACAGTGTTGATACTAAGACGGTGTTGAAGTAATTTATTTACTAGCCTCATAAGATGCTCGTTTATATTTACACACATCATTGATAAATTTTAAATTTAAATGTCTTTAAAGCTCCAATTAATTCATTTTTGATGAAATCTGCAACCTATTAGTTGACTTAATAAAGTGTTTAGGAGGTACTGTGTGTTAATTATGTATTAACGTGCCTTTTAGCTATTTGGAATTTCATTGGTATCTTAATACTAAATTAATACCAAAACTTTTTTGAAATAATTTATCTATTCATAACAGAATGTATAATTCAACAATTTTTTTAATTTTATAAGTCAGTGGTTGAGTTTCAGTTTCAAATATTTATTTAATTTAATTGTTTTTTTAATTACATATTTCCAGCGTTCCAAATTAAAGGATTTTACTTTAAGATGACTAAGTTAGGGAACGTGATTTGAAAAAGAGTATAAGTGATTGGTTTTTTTTTATATTTAGTGTCAGTTGAATATGAATATACATAAAATTGGCTTAAGAATGTTTTTAACAAAGAAAAAAAATCATTTAAATGCAATATTTTGAAAAGAAATGGGATTTTTTTGCAAAAAAAGGTATACACATTACCAAAACATTCTCTTTTAAGGAAAATTGCTTCTATAACCATAGTATTTTAGCTATATATAGTTATAATTTCTACAAAGAGCCAAACACACATAAGAATCTTTGAATATTTCACAATATATATTTGCAGAGTTACGATCAATTGAAAATATAACCGAAGCTATATAAAATTTCCCTTAAAGTTAATGCTTTTACTAAAATTTCGTGGCCGCGGCAGCCTAGTGGTTGACTTGTCACGAGTTCAAGCCCAGTTCCACTAAACACCCATCGTGTAGGGGAGCGATACTCGATAAATCTGTTGAGCGCTGAAACTTCCTCTCGTTAGTGTGGTGTGGTAGTTAGAAGAGGTGGTGCTAGCTTAATATATTCTCTCACTCACTTTGTTAACTCCTTATCTACCGACGGTACTTATAAGTACCACTCACTTTAAAATTACATAGAATAACCATTTTTATGAATATTCGGACGATATTTAGCAGGAATATTCTTTGAAATCCACTCTTCCAAGATATATGGCAGCACGGGTTCTATGATGAGTATTTTAGCGGGGAAGACGAATAGTTTTAAAGTAGAAATTGCGTTTTCAGCTGAAGGCGTTTTCAGCGGATTGCGAAGATTGTCATTTTTGTCCCGAAAAAATAGTTATTGTCAAAATTAAGTGTATTATTTCTTTTTGCATGTTAATGAAGACCTTAGAAAACGATTTGACTGTTGATTTTAAGTGAACAGTGTATATAATTAATTTTATACTTGAATATATTTAATTAATTAATTAGCTCTAATGGATTAAATTTCCCAATTTTATGTATTTTGTTTATGTATATCCCTTAATTTTCAATGTAGTGATCCGAAAAAAAGTATTGCATGAAAAAAACTGCATTGAATCATAATGCAGTAGATAAAGAGTTAAATTTCTCTACTATGGCGTGTTAAAATCTGAATATAAATTCACTTATTAATTATATATTTCAAAAAGTTTTAGTTCAGGCTTCGTAGAGAACTCTTAACTAAATATAGGCTAAATATTATTATTATAGAAGTATTTTTCGTAAAAGAAGAGTTTTTTGAAAATATGTTCTTTTTTTCTTCATTTTTTTAACCAAAAAATTGCATTTAAGTAGTTTATCCTTCTAATAATATTCTTAAGACAACTTTATATATATATTTTAGCTCAAGGGACACGAAATATCAAAAATTAAAAAATTAAAATCATTTATATGCTTGTTTAAAATCGCGGTTCCTAAAATAGTCTCAATCACTTTAAATATTATTAAACATATTAATACGACTTACACATGGAGTTTAAGTTCTTAAAAAAAGTGAAAGAGGTGGTATTTTCATAATAATTGTGACCTGGATATGTTATTTTATACCTTTTAAAGTTGTACAAAATTTTGTTTAACAAACTTTCATAGTACTTGTAAATATTTACTTCAAAATATAGCGGATTAGAAACAGAATAAATGTCTCAACTTCAATTCGATATCCCTAGTACAGAAATTGGTTAGAAACTAGTATAATTAAGTGCATCAATTAAGTCAAAAAACATCCAGACAAAATTAAATTTAACTTCAGGGGTGTTAACTTTATCTCGAGAACTGAAAATATAAACAATTTTCAAATAGCTATAATTCTTTGAAACTAAAACTAAATAATTCGAATCTCTTACAGATTGTTTACAAAGGAATGAGGTTTTAAAAAGTACAAAATGTTTCAAAAATAATCATAATTTTAAAATTATAAGCATATGAAAATAAGAAACATTTCTGTAAGAAGTATTAAGTAATTTTTACGTTGCGCATGCTATTTTCTAAAATAGTAGTCTTTGATGTATAAAACTTTGTAGAATTATAAAATGTATCATACTCTTTAAACCCTACCGAATTTTATTTTGAAATATCTTTTTTTTTCAAAATAATTGAAAAATATTGAAATTTAAAAAAAGAATTAAAAATGAATTTTTTAAAATTTTTTAATAAATATAATTTTTTATTCTATTTATATTAGAGATTACATAAGTAAGGATACATTTAACTTTACAAATCAAATTATTGCTAGTAATTACAGCTACTATTCTAGAAAATATCATTCTCCACGTAAATCTTAGTTAACATTTCTTATAGAAATATTTCTTATTTTCATATCTTTATAATCTTTAAAATTATGACTCTTTTAAAAATATTTTACACATTTTTGAAGCATGATTCCTTTAAAAACAATGCGTAAAAGATTAGAATTATTTAGTTTTAATTTGAAAGAATTATATCTATTTGAAAATTGCTTTGCCCTCGAGACAAAGTTAACACCCCTGAGATTTCTCATGAAGATAGTTTTGAATTCTTTATTTTTTTTTTAATATTTCCCTTTACATAAAAGTATTCAACTTTACATTCAAATCAAGCATTTTTTTAAGGCAATGGATTGATTAAATGCGCGCGCGCGCGCGGTTCATTAGAGATTAATTAATAAATGGAATATACACATGTACACATTTTAAATCCTTTGATGAGAATGAGTAAAATTTCGTTTATCTGAGAAAGTGAAAGAGTTCATTACGAGATAAATTTCGACTAATACGAATAAGATTATTGCAGAAAAGAACTAAATCTATTTTTGAACAGCTGAATGTAATAGATTTAAATAATAATGAAGTTACACGAAGTTTCGGTTAGTAATTGAGTAATGCATTGTAAAATTAATAAAAAACTTTTAATGTGTTTATTTTGCTTGACAGTTATAAAATAAAAAATAATTAAAACATACTGTGTTCAATTATGCCATGGAAAAAAGTTACAGGATTCCAAGACAATAGGTTTAAGTAAAAAACAAATAAATAAAGGTATGGTAAAAACAATGCTACTTTATATATATATAAAAAAAACTGTTGAGTAGTCTCTTAGAACTCAAATTCTCGGACATAGTTTTCTTCATGCAAGATAAATTGTTTCGGCTAGATATTAGATTGAATGTTTAAAAAAAAACAGTATAAAATTTATTTTACACTCAAACTATTTTAAGAACATTTTTGCTCCAAATTAAAAACAAAATAAGGAATTTGGTTAAATTAGAATTCTTTAAATAGGTTCATTGTTTATGAAAGTTTAGCCTATAGCTTTCATTCATTAGGGGAAAAAATAACCTAGACATTTCTTTTCGATAACAAAGGTGCCACATTTTTAAAAGGATATTAAAGTATTTTTGTTTTGATAGTTTTTAAATTTTCACAGAAAAGTTCAGAGTAAAACATGAGGTACATTGTTTCAGCATTTTGAGCAAATATTTAGAGTATTTACAAGTCTAAAAAATTGAGAAATATATACAGAAATCTAAAAGCAATATGGTTTACAGCTTAAGAAGTAGTACAACAGAGTTTCACTTGTACGCACAAATAAAACTAATGATAATAATTAATAACTAATAGCTAAAATTAATGATAAACTATAATTAATGAAGCCCCCGTTGCAAATACTTTGAGAAGAATGAAATACATTGCTTGGGAACTTATTTATTTGAATTTCCAATAGACTTGTTCGGAAGTGAGACTTGAATTCGTTCTCAATACATTTTGTGGATAAGATCTAAAGTATTATAATTAATACCAAAATGAATAATATTTCTCGATGTAGAACCCAGAACCTTGATGGAAATTATACGTTTTTACTATTTTGTAAACGTAAACCAAAGTTAATTTTTAATGTATCAATGAAATTTCACCACCTGCAATTTTTTTTTTGGAAAAAGCACAAACATAATTTTTTTATTTGAATTTCAATCCGAAAAATAAATATACATACTGGGTGGGATCCTGCACTTGATGTATTTATATTTAGGAGTTTTACCAGATGTTGTTCAGATTCGATAACTATTAAGATAAGTCAGTAGGGTAATAAATTTTTACAAATCGATTTTGAGGTTTTGATATTTCTATAATCCCCAAATCGGGGAGCTTTCCATTGATATAACATACAAGCCATTATATGAATTACAAGTACTTTAAAATGATTTTTAAAAATAATCAGCTTATGAACCACGCCCATTTGACAGATAGAAAATTAAACATTGTCTTTTTTAAATCTGGAGCAAAAAGTTGCAAAGCCTCAATTTATTTTTATTAATACGCATTAGATACATGCATAGTAACTGTAAATTTAACTGTGTTAGATATGCAAAAAATTTTGTGCCAAATTTGGAAGCGTGGTTTTAATTTGAATGTTATATTTAATATTTAGTGATTTTACCTAAATTTAAACCTGTTCTTCACTTTAAATTTAGTTTAAATTTGTAATAATAATAACTAATTAAAACTTTAAAAGGCTTAGAAAAACGCTAAATATTTTTAAAATATGAAGTTACCAAATATGAGGATATTTAAGAAAATTTGGATTAAATTTAATACAAAGGTAAGATTTTTTTATAAAAATTTCTGTTTTCAAAAACTTATTTTTAAAATTGTGTAAATTTACTGTATGCATGTTTACAATTTATATTTTAAAATTATTGAGCAATACGTA
>BMAU01015839.1:0-26350 GCA_019973935.1 Trichonephila clavipes
AAATAAGTAATTCGAAAATGCAACCGTCAGCAATTGGTAAAACACAAATTTTTGATATGGCTCTTTTACATGTACTATACTGAGTTTTAATTTTTACAACACGCACTTTTTTATCTTCGCCATAATACAATTCTACGATTCTACCTAATGCCCATTTATATGTTAGTAAATTTTCTTCAATTATTAAAACCAAGTCTCCAATTTTAACGTTATTTTTTTCAAACATCCATTTTCCTCTCGTTTGTAATTGATTCAAGTAATTACGACTCCAAAATTTCCACATTAATTGAACTATCTTAGTTATTTTTTGCCTCTTTTTGAGATTACTCTTTTTACATTTTGTCAAATTAGGCTCTTCTAGCGAATTTAAAGACCTATTAATTAAAACATGAGCTGGTGTAAGCACTTGGAAATCATCATCATTGTTTGATAGGGGGCAAAGCGGTCGAGAATTTAAAATTCCCTCAATTTGTACTGTGACCGTAAGTAGTTCCTCGTACGTTAAATTAATTCCATTCACAACTCTTTTTAAGTAATATTTACATGACATTATGGCCGCTTTTTAAAGACCTCCAAAATTGGGCGACCTCGCAGGAATAAATTTCCACTCTATTCCTTCTGCTGCTAAGTAATTAGCTAATTTTTCGTCTGGGTTTCTGACTATTTCAAGGAGTTTTTTAATTTCATTGCTAGCTCCGACGAAATTTTTACCATTGTCCGAAAACAGTTTTGCACATTTGCCTCTTCGAGCCATAAACCTTTTCAACGCGGCAATGAATGCTTGCGATGTTAAATCTGATACTAACTCAATACGTACCGCTTTAAACACAAAACACACAAAAATACAAATATACACTTTAAACAAATTTCCTTTACGTTGTCCTTTATTTTTAATGAAAAAAGGACCAGAGAAATCTACTCCTGAACAATTAAATGGATAATCAGTAAGAAGTCTCTCTTTTGGCAAATTACCCATAATTTGAGTTCACACAATTGGTTTCGCTTTAAAACATACAATACATTTATATACAATTTTTCTACACATTGACCTACCATTCAACGACCAAAATTTTTCCCGAATATGATTCAGTAAAGATACAGTTGCCACATGTAAATATTTCTTATGAAAATATTCTATTATTATTAAAGTTAATTTATTATTTTTTGGTAAAATTATCTGGTGCTTTTTATTAAAACTTAACTCTAAGTTACACAATCGTCCTCCTACTCTTAAGACACCGTTGTCATCTAAAAAGGGATTCAATGTCTTTAACTTACTGTTTGGTAGCACACTCCCCTTACTTTTAAGATGATTAATATCACTGGAAAATTCTTGCTCTTGCACTTTTTTTACCAGAAATGTTTCAGCTTTCTCAAATTCTTTTGTCGTGAGTGAACCAGCCACTTTATTTATTCCCTTTAAATTTTCCACGAACCTGAAAATAAAATTTAATACACGTAAAATAGTTATATAATTATTGCTTAGATTAAGAAGGTCGTTTAAAAAATCATTAACATGAATATTAAGTACCGATTGAAAGTTTTCAATTTGTTCATTAACACAGTTTTTCAGTTCTGAATTATATTCATCTAGTTTCTCTCTACAGTTTATAGTTCGATTTGGATAGTCATCATCACCTGAAAGAAATGTTCGTCCATTAAACCATAAGTTTTGTTGCAAAAGTTTATCAGGATCGACTCCTTGGGAGACTAAGTCTGCAGGATTTTGATCAGATGGTACGTGTCTCCATAACTGATTAGGATAGAGTTCTTGTATCTTGGCAACACTATTTTGAACAAAGGTCTTTAAGTCTATCGGTTCCTTTCGAGGCCACGCCAAGACGATCATCGAATCCGACCAAAGATATAATTCATCAGTTTCTAGTTTTAAAGCAGCTACAACTCTTTTCACAAGTTTTGCCAATAGCACTGCAGCACACAATTCATGTCTGGGAATTGTCAGGCTTTAATAGGCGCTACTCTCGATTTGCTTGTGATTAACCGAACTAAAGTTTCACTAATCAAATTTTTAGATTTGCAGTAAACTGCTGCACCGTAGCACCGCTCTGAGGCATCAGCAAAGCCATGGATCTCAATAACTTCTGGAAAAGCGACAAGAATACGCCTTGGTATCTCTATATTGTTGATATTCTCTAAAGATACTAGGAATTGTTGCCATTCTCGATATTCTTCAGCTGGCAGAATGTCATTCCATTCCAATTTGCTTCTCCACAAACGCTGGAGGAAAGTCTTTGCTTTGGAAATTACTGGTGCCATCAGTCCAACAGGATCAAAGATCTTGGCAATAGTAGACAAGACGTCTCTTTTAGTATAAGAACTGTCCAAACAGACTTTCACTTTAATCAAAAAGCAGTCTAGGTTCGGATTCCACGACACTCCTAACGTTTTCGTCTCTGTTAAAGTTGCAAAATTGTAATTCTGTTCGGGATCCGGTGACAATTTCTCGTGATTGGCGCAAAGTTTATGCAACTCCATTCCAGCACTTTTAAAAATTCCTTTTAATTGTTGTCTGAGAACAATTGCCTCCTCTCTAACGTTGCAGCACCACAAAGGACATCGTCCATATACAAGTTGTTCCGTAAAACGGAAGCTGCTATAGGGAAGTTAGCCTCTTCATCCAACGACAATTGGATTAAAGTTCTCTGTGCTAAGTAGGGAGCACTTACAGTGCCATAGGTAACAGTCGAAAGTTCGTAAATTTTGGGTGATTCATGTTCACTTTCACACCAAACGATTCTCTGCAGATTGCGCTGTTTAGTGTTAATTAATGTAGTTCGATACATCATTTTAATGTCTACTGTAAATGCATACGTGTAAGTTCTGAACCTGAGCATTTGCGCATATAAGTCCTCTTGTATCACTCCTCCATTATATTGAATGTCATTTAAAGATATTCCATTATCAGTTAACGAAGAACAGTTAAAGACAACTCTAAGTTTTGTTGTGGACTTTTCTGTACGATAAATTCCATGATGGGTAGCGTAATATGTGATTTTGGGTTCAGTTTCGTTAGTCACTTCCTTCATGTGACCCAGTCTTTCATAATCTCTTAAAAATTCATGATATAAATTTAAGTAATTTTCATCTCTAGCTAAGCGATTCCACAGCGTTCCAAGTCGTTTGAGGGCTATGTCTTTCGAATTACCTAAACACGATGGTTCCTTTTTTAAGGGCATAGATACTACATATTTACCTTCGTTAGTTCTAAAATGAGTATTCGCGTAATGGTCCTCACAAATTAGCCTTTCTTTATTTTTAACTATTGGTCTCTCTACCTCCTCTAATTTCCAAAATTTTTCTAAATTTTTATTCAAGTCCTCATCACGAATCAAACCGCAGTGAACCTTAGTTTCATTTATTGAATCTAAATTACCCTTTACTGTATAACCAAATACGCCAGTGCTTCTCAAACTTTCAATACTGGCGCCCCCTTTTCAATCACAATTTTTATCGCACCCCCTTATACATTAATAATGTACTGAATGCAATAATAATGCACTTTGACGCTAAATCTACTATACGCGATCTTAATTATAAACCATACAAATTAATAACATAAGTATTACAGTTTGTATACTCCTTTTTGCAAAATAAATAAATTAAGTAAGTAAGACAGTGCTTCTCAAACTTTCACTACTGGCGACCCAATTTTCAATCATAATTTTCATCGCCCCCCTCAATAATAATGTATTGAATGCAATAATAATGCACTTTGAGTATTAAATTTTGTATACGTTACTTTTATATAATATATATTTTAAGCAAATTACTTTTAAGTAATAATTATAATGTTATGTTATTTTTCCTTTCTCATTTTTTAAATTGGGACAGATTGCAAAATGACATTTAATTAAAAATTTATTTCGTCCATCATGCATTTCTAAAAGTAATATAAAAAATAAATTTTAAGTCAATTTTCCTACTTAGGCTAACAAAGAAAAACTTATTTTAGTTACTTTCTATTAAATAGTTTCAATTAATACAAATATGTAATACATATGGCAGAATCACAATGTTAAGTGACAACAGAGAAAGCGATTTTCCTTGCAATTTTTCCTTTTCTTTTCTATATATGGGGTATTGGAATATTCTTTTTTCGTTACTATTTATTCATTAATTAAATTAATTAGTGTAAGAAAATAGTAAAGTAAAGAAGAAATTACACACATTCTTAGAAATTAGGCCATCTCGGATGGAATTCGAACTACCGTCCTTCAGATTAGAAGCCCAGCGCACTATCCATTGCGTTACAGGGGACAGCACGAAAAGTTTTCCTTTCTATAAATGCTTTTGGACTATAATTTTTGTTTGTTACTATTTATTCATTTTTTAATTTAATTAATGAATTAAAATTTGAAAGAACTGTATTAACATGAAGTGTGTCCAATAAAAGTTTTAAAAAATGTATTTGAACTTGAATGAATGAATAGAAAGTATTTTATCAACGATTGAAAATTTGAACAAGATATATATGAGAGAGTGAACTTATAGTAGAAATTGAAAAATAGTCTACTTTATGTTGCGCTCTCTCCTATCCATCACATCTGGCATTCTCGCGAGCGTCTGCGTGAGTCTGGCCAAAATATCGGACGTCTGCGCAAAACATGTAATAATGCTGTACCTCGTACAATTCCAATCAGTCTTGGTCCATTCGATGCTTCTATAGCTACCAAATCTATCTTGAATGTATATTTTATAATTTGCGCGTTAGTTGTAATTCACACTATTAAGTATTACTGCAGAAAATTGGAACAAAAAAATCATGGATAAATTTTTAAGTCGTAAGCGAACATTCGACGATAATAAAGCATCAACAAGTGCACTGACGAGCATAGTTCCGAAAATTAAATCAAGGAAATATTCTCAAGAATACTTGAATTTTGGATTTACCATTACTGAAGTAAATGGAGAAGAAAAGCCCCTGTGTGTTATTTGCTCAAAAATATTGGCAGCAGACAGTATGAAACCTAATAAACTTAAAAGACATTTCGAAACGCTTCATGGTGAGTACATTAACAAACCTCGAGAGTTCTTTGAATCAAAATTAAAATCATATGGAAAACAAAAAACATTTTTTAAAAAAACTTTGTCAGTGAATGAAAAAACTTTACTTACTTCTTACAAAGTATCATATAAAATAGCCAGATGTAAAAAGCCTCACACTATTGCCGAAGAGCTTATTTTGCCTGCAGCAATTGAGATTGTAGAAACTATGTTTGGAGACAATTTTGCCAAAGAGTTGCAGTCCATACCCCTATCAAATGATACTGTTTCCCGTCGAATTGATGATATCGCTGAAGATGTAGAGCAACAGCTTTTCGGTAAGTTGCGTGATAAATTGTTTTCAATTCAGCTTGACGAGGCAACAGATAGCAATAAAGATGCTCATTTCATTGCGTATGTTCGATTTTGGGATGGTATGTCAGCGGTAGAAGAACTACTTTTTGTAAACCAATAAAACTTAAAGCAACAGCAATAGCATTATTTGATATTTTAAATAATTTTATAAACGAGGCAAATATAGAGTGGAAAAATTGTGTAGGAATATGCACCGATGGTGCTCGTACAATGTCAGGAAGATTTAAAAGTATACAAGCACTTGTGAAACAAAAATCTCCACTGTGCATCTGGACACATTGTATGATCCACAGAGAATCTCTGGCTTCCAAAGAAATTAGTCCTGGCCTGAATATTGTGCTAATGACAGTTGTGACTGTTGTAAATTACATAAAAATGAGACCCCTAAAATCAAGAATCTTTTCTGGACTTTGCAAAGACATGGGCGCAGTGCATTCATCGTTGCTATTTTATTGTGAAGCAAGATGGTTATCACGCGGGAAATTTTTACAACGTGTTTATGAATTAAGAAATGAAATTACCATTTTTCTAGAAGAGGAAAAACCTACCGGAAGCTGAGAAATTTCGAGATGGTTTATTTCTGATGAAGTTGAGCTACTTAGTCGATATATTTGAGAAATTAAATATATTGAATCTTCAACTTCAAGGATCAAATGTACATATATTTTACACGAGTGATAAAATTAATGCTTTTTGTAGAAAATTAGAATTATGGAGCCGAAATTTAAAGCAAAAAAACCTAGAAATGTTTGAAAATGCGGATAAATGTGTAAAAACTTACAAAACTGAAGAACAACATGTGGAAGTTGTTTATAAAACTATTGAATATCATTTAGTTATGTTAGCAAAAAATTTTAAAAAATATTTTTTTGCTGAGGACAACTTGATAGCAAGTTACGAATGGGTGAGAGATCCATTTCAAAATACCCCAGAAGGGCTCTCCACTACCGAAGAAGAAAGTTTCATAGATTTCACATCTAGTGGCGAAATTAAAAGACAATTTTGTAATAAAACTCTCTTTCAATTTTGAGCAGAAGTAGATGATGAATTTTCTGAACTGAAAACAAAAGCATTTCGTATACTTTTACCGTTTTCAACATCGTACCTTTGTGAAACCGGATTTTCTGCGGTGGCTGCTTTGAAGACAAAATATAGATCTCAGCTAAATATAGAAAAAGAAGTAAGAGTGTCAATTTCTAATATTAAGCCTTCATTTGAAAACCTTTGCTCTGCAAGACAAGCCCATGGAAGTCACTAATAATAATTAAACTTGCTCTTAAATTAGTATTAATAAATTAGTTATAAAATACATTGTGCAGTACTGATACATTTATAAGTACACTGGCTGAAATACCCGTTCTGCGATTATTTTTTTAAAAAAATAATACATTATTCTTGATATAATAGCTTAATTGTAAGAAGAGTAAAACCAAGTGCACAACAATGCATACAAAAATATAAAATGATTTTTAAATGAATGCTCCTATTATAAATAGTTTAAAACGAACTGTAATTTTAAGCCTCACAGAATTAGCATTTAGAATTAATATTAAATAAGGAAAACGAATGAAAAATTCTAATGAAGAATAATTGTGTTATTTTTAATATTTAAAGCGAGAAACTTTCAAAATGTTTTAACCCGGAAGCAGGCGCACACTCCACACTAACGTTAATGGTCGCGCGATCACTTCACCAAGTCACCCCAATCCTTTTTTTTTTTTTATAATTATTTTTTCTCTGCTCGATAAAAATCACAATTGCAGTGAATAATTTAACTAAGAGAAAATATACTTACCTACTTTAAAGGACTTTTTAATTTTTCTTTGATGATTTGAGAAAAATCCAATAAAACTAAAGAAACCGTTCCAAATGTGCGTGACCTTAATAAAGAACATAAATCACAGACACTTTTCACTAACAATACAAGAACGTTATTTGCAATCAAAACTGTCATATTTTGCTCACGTTATTGTAATTTTTCTATTCTTTGATGATCTTCAAATAGCACGTGTAACCTTTTCTAGCTTGTGTCTTTTTGACAAGGCGAAGTGTTACATTTATGGCTTCTTAGTTTTCTTGATATCTTAATTTTCTTGATAGAGTTCTTTAGGCAGCATTTGAAAATTACAGTTCAACTCAAACGTTTCATGTCTATCACTTTTGTCATATTTACTTTCGCTGTCACGATTAATATGCATTATTTCAGCAGGTTCTTCAATTGCTTCATCTTCCTTCAAAAGAGAGATCACAGATGCCCATTTTTTTATATTCTGCTCATTTACATTTATAAACCATAATAAGTTGTACAACACAGCAATTAAAACCACAAAGTTAATCGTAGGGGAAAGTATAGCATATTCATAGAAAATATTTCTGAACAAAAGTGGTCGTGAAGGGAACTCGATCAAAACAAGTACCTTGATTGTAAAACACCGTTTGCCACTCTCAAAAAGAGGCATAAATGTAACAAATTCATTTTAGTTTCCATTAAGACTGTCATATCGGAGGATACTGTCAAGAAACTGTTAACGAATAAACAGTTTTACCAGAATTTGGAGTGATTCAGCGCCTCATGCGACCGCTCCCATGAAAAAAATGTATTCGATACAAAAACATCGATGTCAGTTATAAAAAAATAATTGTGTAAAACGTTTTTTATAATGCAATTTCAGATTACTCATAAAATACATCTTGGCGAATTAATCCTTCAAAGTGCTCAATATGCTTATCCATACATCATAAAACTCATTTACATGGGGGGAAAAGCAACAGAAAAATATTATTTACAACTTTCCCAAAGAAAAGTAGACGGAGTTAAGCATACCAGTAAGTTTGAAGGTCAAAGAGATGATAATCAAAAGTACTATTCTAGAGGTTACAAGAAACGTAATAAAAAATCTCTCATCGCGGGATTACAGCAAAGCAAACAAAATATCTTTTTTTATTTGGTTTTGGGATCAAAGATAGCTAATGAGCGTTTGAAGTGGAATCTTTTGAAAGTGGAAAACCAGATGATACATATAATTTATATCAGTGTAAATGTGTATTTTTTATTTTGTCAGAAAGCATTTTGTTTTACTTCATTCCAAAAAATAATTTTTTAAGCCTTTTATATTTTCAAGATGCTCGCGCCCCCCTCGAAGGGTTATCGCGCCCCCCAGGGGGGCGCGCCCCACAGTTTGAGAAGCACTGAAATACGCTGTTGACTAACAGTAATTGCGAATCTTTTATTTTAATTTTTTCCGGTTTCAATAACTCATAAAATATATTTGCACCTAATAATAAATCAATTTTGCTGGGAACTCTAAAATTAGAATCCGCTAATTCCACAAAATTAGAAAAATCAGACTTTATTTCTAACGCTTTCTGTGAAATAAAATCAGTGATTTTTTTAACTACGAGCATATCCAATTCCCTTTCGAAAGATTTATTTTGATTAGAAATCGCCACTTTAACACACCCATTTACAACCATAGAAGCATCATTTAAACACGAGATTAATGTATTTATTCTTTCGGTCTTAAGGGGACTCGGCACCTTTTTTCAATTTTTTTTTTTATTTAAGGGTTTTAAAATATTTTTTTGTATATTATTAACAGTTACTACTAAACTAAAAAATTTCACCATGAAAAAATTCCTAAATTTAAAAAAAAATTTAAAATTTAAAGTTTTTAAAAAATTTTTACCGATTTTCAAAATTCTTCTTCTTTTACAATTATCATTATTTTGACACCAAAATTTTTTTGGGATTCATTAGACTATGAGTAATAACTTTAGGGATCGATTTTGCAACAAACAAATTAGTTTTGGAAAAAAAAATAAAATGTAAACATTAATGGAAAAAAAAGCTAAAAAAACATGACTTCTGCTACATTTTCTTTTATAAAATTTTTTTTTTTATTCAAAATATTAAAAAATGGATCCCTAATTTAATTAAGCACATTGTAATAAAGATACACACCAAAATTCAAGTTGTTTGATAAATATCTGTAGAAGTTTTGTACTTTTAAAGACCATGATTTCATGAAAAACTCGAACTGAGAAAATGCATTTTTAAGAATACCAATCAGCAAATATATATCAAAACAATGTCTAAATTTTGTAATAATTTTTCAATATGTTGTATAAATATATACCTTTAAAATAAAACATAATACAATTCAATTTCAAATTATTAAACAAAAATATAAGCTTTTTTTAAAGTGCCTGTCTGTGAGCCCAAAATTACGAAAAATAGGAAATATCATTGTGACTTATTTTTACAAGAAACATCTATGAAATATATTAAAAAATAAATGAAATACATGAAATAAATGTAATAAAAATACATGAAATGTACAATAGAAAATTTAAAAGCTTTTATAAAAATAATTTGCTACTTAAATCAATATCTAAAAATAAAATAAAGTAAAACAAATTTATGCTAAAATGTATTATTTTTCAAAACAGGTTTGTTTTTAAAATTGGCCTGCGCCATAAGTCATTCCTTCTCTCCTCCTAGCTAATAACTCTTTTTTATGTATTGCTTTTAATAAGTTTAAGAGCCAGCTTATTACTGGCATTTTGACGACGTTTTCTAAATTTTTGTTTTCTACAATCTAAGATAGTAGCAAGTTGTTTCGTTGAACCTCCAGTAGCTACACCTAATGCTTTCTGTGTTTCTACAATGGTGCGTACTGTACCCTTATTGTATTCGCAGACAGCTTCTGTTACTGCCCGCTTAACACGTCTTTTGTTTACGAAAATTTCTTTCGGACACTTTGCCCAAATCATGCTATGCAAACTTTCGTTTGCATTTTGTGTTCCACATCGAATGCATCTTTCTAACAATTCATTAGATGCAAGTCTTTGATAAATCGGTAGAATTTTGTAAGAAACTTTTCATTTATTGGTGTTCCTACATTTAATTTATGATTGTTAGGTTTTCCCCATTAGCAATCGCAGATTGGTAGAAACACCATGAGTTTTCTCCTGCAGGACACTTCGAATGTTGAGGTTTAGCATCTGTAGAAATGCTATGCAACAATGTAGCATATATTGCTGTTTTCATAGCATTCACATCCCCTTTGTTTCTCAAAATAGCCTTTTGGTAGTAAGTAGTTAATTTTTTTAATCGTGGCTTCTTTCAAACTACCATGAGCTTTACCACCTAAAGAAATACCTTGAGCACGACAGTCTTTTACAGTAGATCTCAAAGCTGTTCCTAACCGCTTACTAACATGATTAATACATTCTTCCTTTTTTATCACAATGTCAGGTCCATACACTTTTTCTCGCACAAGTAGTTAAACGTTTTACAATCACCATCGGATAATACTGTAATATAACGGAATCCAAGTGATGTGGATCTTTTCCACAAGGTTAATGCAGCTTCCATTTCCATTGATGTAGATGAGCCCAAGTGATTTATATCACATTCGCTTTTATGTCCTTCATACCATATGCTGAATTCAGCACTTGACTGGCCTAGCTTATTTTTTGCCACAGAGCAATGACGACACACCTTACTCATCACTTCAAAGTCAACAACATATCCGGTGAGCATATCTATAACACATCCTACACCGATAAGTGAGGTGTGACCACGAGTTAGCCACGTTCCATCAAAACTAACATTTAAGTCTGTGATTTCAGCTCCATTCTCGTACACATTTTTAATTTCTCGGTGGATTTCCGCAAATATGTTTTCAGATGCCAGAGTATATGCATTATCCAGCCGTCTCGCACACTTCCCATATGTAGTTGATGAAAAAGGATCTATATTCATCACCATACAAAATTTTTCTATAGCTGAATAACCTTTCCCAATATGTGAAAAAGCTTGAGTTATTCTCAAATTCACATCATGGCTGGTCTGAACAGACTTTAGAGATGTGTTTACAACAGTTTTGTTTTCATCACAATTGCTACACAATAGTTTTAAATTGTATGAAAATCCCAACTTGGCTCCAAGCTCCAGTTTCAAAGTTTGTTTTTCACAATATTGGCACTTTGCACTTCGAAGAAGATTGTTAACTTGGTTAAAGTCCACCAATATATAATTTCCAATAGCAGAGGTATCCTTTTTTACCACAGTGTTCAATTTTTCCAGGCGTACATTTGAAAAAACTGAATTTTTGTTCACTTCACAATCAACTTTCGCTTTACACCATCGCTTTTCATTCATTTGCAAAGCACGTACTGAACGTTTTCTAAGAGGCATAATTGAGATAAGAAATAATAAAATGAATGAATGTATGATTGAAGTAGCATTAAAAATTATGATTGAAGTAGCATTAAAAAATGCTGTTTTAGGTTTCTATGAAGTTAAAAACTAATGAAACTAAAAATCACACAGCAAGCGAAAATGGCAAAGCTAATGTAAATAAACAACTTTGCTGATAGTTACAGTCACAGCTTAACGGATTCCTCTGCTTCTCTGTAGTTTTTAATGTAAAATAATGGATTTATTCTCAAGTAAAAAAATGTAAACATTGAGGTGGGCGTGGCATTTAAACTGCTGACACAGCTGTCAAAATATTTTAAATGCATTTTACTGCGTTTAAAATAATCAGATCGTTTCAAAACTTCCCTCAATTGTACCAAAGGTATTAAACTACATTTTAAACTAAAAATTGAAAAATCGATATTTTCATCGATTTTAGGTTTTTGAAAGGTGCCAAGTCCCCTTAAGTCGTAATTTATTCGCGCACTCATTCGAAATTAGACATGTTTCACTTCCCGAGTCTAACAAGGCCCTAAATGTCTGCCATTCTGAATATTTATCTTTCACTAGAATTAAAGCAGTACTCAAAAAGACATTTGTTTTTAAAACATGCGGTTGCCACGATCTGTGTTTTGTCTACTTTCGGTACGAAAGATTCAGCATTTACACTCAAGGCGAATTGTGGCTCATCCTGGTTAACCTCTGTCATCGTCTCCAGGGGGAAGAAAGAATTCCCTTTCATTTCTCTGAGGTAATGTAATAATTTATTATGCGGCTTAGAGCAGAAACAATTTTTGATCGGCATCTTCTAACGCTGCATTGAGGTGAAACCATTTAAAACAAAGTCTATTATTTTTAACAAATTCTACTCTTTCGTTTACAGAAAACATTTTAAATTGTGGACAAAATTGTAAAGCATGAACATTATTTTTAAACAATACACATTTATCATTTTTTAACTCGGAAAAAAATACATTCGATGCATCTCGCGGTATTTTAGCATTAAATTTGTTTTGTTTATTATAACTGAAACGCTTTGCATTTTCACAAAAGGGCTTAGAAAATATCTCATTCTTAATTTTGCCTTTCGATGACAAATATATATCGCACTCACGCCCTAACTCGTGTGGTTTAAAATATTTCTCTCTCTGTTTTATACTCATGTAAGACATTAATTCTTTGTCGAGTGTGTTCATTATTTTATCCGATACAATTAACTCACACATTGATTTAAAATCATTCACACTGCGCAGCTGACAATAATACTCAAATGTCGCGCATAATCGTGATGCAAATTGTACATAACTCTCTGAACTTATTTTTTGCACTTTCTGAAATCTATTATAGCATTCTTGCGGTGTGGGAGAAAATTCTTTTAATACTACATCTTTAAGCTTACTATAATTATTTAATTCTTCTTCAGAAACATGAACTAGTAAATTATTAACTCTTTCACCTAGAATATTTAAAAGAATTTCGCCTTTAAATTGTTCGGGAACCTCTGTTATTTTGAATGCTTTTTCAAGCGACTGGAAAAATAAATTATATGACTCCACTCTTGAAGGTACGGGTATTGTTAAAGTTTTCACGGACTTTAACAGAGTCTCAACATTAATATTAGCGGCAGTTTCAAGAACACTCGGGTTTTGAATATCGGAATTTTGAAGTAAATTCTTCTGGATATTTGCAAGCTCTAATTGTTTTTGTAATTGCGCTAATTTAATTTGTTCAAATTGTAATTTAGTTTCACTATCCAATCTCTTATTTTTAATTTCCACCAAAGCATAATCGATTGCAGATTGAACTAACTCTTTGTCATTTTTGTAAACGTCACTATTTACAGTTACACTTTTTAAGCCAGCGATGTTTGCTCCTTCTGGTACAGTTAAATTTAACTCTTCCGCAACGATTTTTAACTCGTCTTTCCCTAATTTATTTAAAGACATATTTATGAATTAAGGACACTAATAGAAGGATCAATTAATTGCACCTACCTCCTCAGATCGCTGTTTCACGCCGCTCGCTAAAGTTTCGGTTTCGCAATCGGTCTCTATTCACACTTTGGACATCACTTATTTTTTTTTTTTCACTGTGAATTTTGATAATCCATGGTTTCACAAATACACATATCCATTCGATCGCTTACCTCCGGTGAGGCTGACCATGTTTTGACTCAACACAATAAACAACACTAGTAGTGGACTGTGATCTCTTTAATTTCTCTACTCCGTACACTACCTCTCGGCGTGATTGTTACACATACACTGACGTTTTATTTTACAAGCCGCTAGAGGGCGCTGTTCATTACAAGAACTAACACATTCATTCCGTGCGTAAAATCCAAGCATATAGTATCGTTTCCATAAAATTTGAACATATCTTTTTGCGAAGCATTCATAATTACAAGAAGAAAATCTTCAGCTTTCATACCAGGGTATAAATTTTCGTCAAAAACGTTCTGGTCCTTGAAGAGAACTATAGGAGAATCTTCTCTGTTTTTCACGCCTTCAACCCATTTGTTAACATTTACCACATCATTTGAATCCAAAATACCATCAGAGCTTATATTGTATTCTTCTTTAATATTTTTTTATATCTTTCCGTCTTATTAAATGAATTCTTTCTAGTTTCTGATTAAAGAATTTCTAATATCATCCAAGATAGCTTCGACAGGGATTTTATTTTCTAGTTTTTTCGCTATATCTTCTTTTTCTTCTCTAGTTATTTTCATCCGTCCCAAATCTATCCCATGTCCTACATGGGTTTTTGTGAATTCCACAGTCACTTTGCTTTCAATGTCTTCATATACTTTCATCTTTGAAGGGCAGTTTCCATTAATCTTGTTGCTACCAGCTATTTTCATATTTCTCTTCATATCACCCCTTGCATTATAAAAACCATTGCGATGGCAGTAAAAGTAGGTTATTTTTACGCCAGTTTTCCCTGATTTACTTCCAGTATTCTTCATATACAAGGAAATAGTTTGCTTCTCAATGCTTTCTTTCCACAACTTGAAATCTTGAAAAGTGTCAAATGTACCAGTATCCTTTTCTATTGTAATATTATGTACCAAATCAATGTGATCCTCCAAGGCCTTTTTAGAAATGAGTTCTACATTGCAAAGAATACATCTTACCTGTTTAATTGTACTTACCTTATTATAATCAATTTTGCATGTCGATTTAAGTTCGAAACTGTAGAGAAGGTCTTATCACATTCAACACATTTAAAGCTATCCATTACTAAATTATACAAGTAATATTTATTTTTTAAAAAATAAAGAACAATAGATAATGAAAACACACAAATTTATGTAATAAAAATAAGTATTTATTCTCGATACCAACAAAGTATTCCTTCAACTATCCTTTAACACTGAAAAAAAGATAAAATAGAATTACTATTAGAATGGATTAAATTTTCTTGATTAAAAATTACTGCATGTTTGAAACTAAAATCTATCTGAATTAATCCATACCCCTAAACAAAACGTGGTTTTTATTTTACAAGAAAATTATTCATTATTCTGCAATAAGCAATAAGGAATTAATTTTTTAAACAATGTTGATGTAAAATAATAATCGTTAAATAATAAACAATTACTTACAGCTAAATACAAAGGGAATATCCTTTTTAAAAAATAAAATGACACGGACACACTCGCTATGCTAAACTGGAAAACAATTTACAAAAATTTTCCCTTTTGGTAACGAAGGAAATTTTCCCTTTCGCTCACGATGCCAGCGTCCCCTGGTGATTTAGGTTATTTTTAACATTAAGATCTTCCTTTCCCTATGGGCTTCGGGTACATTGGGGGTAAAATGCGGTGCGTTTTCTAATTCTCCCATGATGCATTGCGCCAGAGATTCATTTGTTCAAAGATGGCTGCTGTTTTGGTTTGCGCGCGTTAGGTAACAGAGAAAGTAATAACCCGAAAAACATCTGGGGAACTAAAATTAATTGGATACAAGTATTCAGGATTCGGAAGTTTACAAGTGCCCATTTCCGATAAAAATTATATTCTATTCAGGTACAGGGAAGGATGTAAATAAATTTATATTTAGTCTGTATGTATGTTTCTTATATTTTAATAAGATGATTCATATATTTTGAGATTGATTTGAAATTATTACAATATAATTCTTGTGGATGTACACAATAAAATTGCATTTTTTTTTTTTTTGTTATTTTTCTTGATTTATCTTACTGTGAGTGTTTCCATATAAGAAGTAAAAATTAGTAATATCTTGTATCTTAGTAATATCTAAATAACTCTATAAAGATGTATTAATTTTTGTTTACTGTGAAAATTGATATAACCAATAGAATGAACTGTTTTATATTAACATTCCCTTAAATTCATGAGGATAAGAACTTAAAAAGAAAGTTTCTTTTTCTAAAATCTTCAATTTTGATCCACTTTCAATTAACCATTTATTTTTCGTTATTAAAGCAAGTCATGATTTACTGTACCAAAAGAGATCCCTTTATACACACATACCTACAAAATTATTTTATAAAAGTAGGATAAATACAATTTTTTTCTCCTCGAAGGATTAAATAATCACACAATTATAAAACATCACATGAACAAGTTCTTATAGAAAACATTGCACATCAAAGAAAATACATACTTTTTTTACAAACAAAAATTGTATTTTAGCTTTTTAATTAAAGTTGGCTAATATGAAAATTTTTGTTTAATAATTAGGAATTCTGAAATGGAAATAAAATTGCTTTTAACATCATTTAAATGTTTTGGGTATCTGAAATAATCTAACAAACATTTTTAATATGTTTATACACAGACATCCTTTTGTAATTATTACCCTTCAAAAGGTTTGAATTTTCTTAAAACGGTCTGTCTCCAACATTCTGAAATAAATTAATTGGACGTTTTTGAATAAATTAAGAAACATGTTTAAAGAAATAGGCTTTTTAATAAAATTATCTTATTGTAGAACAAATTAAATTGTTTTCGTGAAAATTTCTCGTATACAGTTTTATTTAATATAATCATACTCATTTTAATAAACATAATTTATTGACACTTAACTTTAACATTACATGAATGCACTATAAGTAAATAAAGCATTTCATGATCTGTTGTATAAATCAGATTCTCTGAAAGTAACATTATATTATAAGACAAATCGAGGATCTATCTGCCAATATTCAGCATGCATAATATCTTGTACAATTATTATATCTCAATTTTTATCTTATTGATAATATCTAATAAAATTCTCTGGAAATCTTATGAATTTGATTTTTGCAATTTATTTACAACAAAAAAGTATTAATTTTTTAAATATTTACAAAAGAGTATTAAATGTCAGTAACCCAAACAAATAAATGAAGCAATAAAAAAATTAAAGAAAATTATCTCCTAAATCAAAGATTTCATAAATAAAAAAAATGTCAAATTATGCAGAATTTCTAAAATGTTCACTTTAGGTTTATGATATAAAAACTTAAATTTTTAAACACCTAAGGCTCCCTTCACACCAAACGATTCCGAGTCTGTAGCAATCTTTTCAATTAATTCACAGCGATTCTGAATGAACAGAGATTTGTGAGTTCACACCGCTACAGGCCAATCATTCTTCCATCAGTTGTTGTTGAACATGGATGCTGTTTTTAATATTTTAAGACGATTAACGTTTCACGCTATTCATTTCACAACTGTATTTTCATTTATTTTCAAGTTGAAACACATAAAACAAAAAATATAAGAACGGTTTTATTTATTTATTTTTATATTTTGCCTGCTAGTATCAAGTGTAATTTTTGTCTGAAAAGTAGTAACAAATAATAAATATGTATTGTATCTATATTATAACGCAATTACTTTTACAAATAATATATCTGATGTTTTTAATGTTAATGTTTATATTCTACAGCTTTTGTAGCATATAGCAACTAGTTTTTTGATTATGTATTGAAAAATGGTTTTCTAATACATTAATGGATTAAAAATTTTACATGCCATTTACATTTTGTTGGTTTTATATAACAAAATTTGAGATCTATTTAGTAATAAAATGGAATCTTTTTTAAAAATTAAAATTATTGACAATATTGGTGTTTGATTTTATTTTGGCATTCTTATAAATATTTAATTTTTTTTTCTCCTAAAATTAAATAAATTCTTATCAGATTGATCTCTGAAACTATTTTAAACATCCTTTAGAATATTCCACACATTTTGCTTTAAAGTATTATTAAGTAAAGAATAAAGTTTTCAAATTTCTAAAATTGAATAAAATAATACATGCAAAGTTAATGTTTTTTTTGCGCTAGATTAGCAGGGATACAATACAGCCTACAGACTCGGCGACAAGAACTAGAGTTAGTTTATATAATGAAAAAGAATACAATGAGTATCACACATAAATATAAGCGCCATCTATTGGCACAAAAGCAAACTCATGCTAACCCTAACAAGAACATTAAAATCTTTAAATATCTAAAATTAGCTTCTTTAATAGAAACTTTATGTGATATAATCACTAATAATATAAAAAACAATAAAAATAAACACTCTATTTGTTTAAATTAACATTTTCCTTAAGAAATAGCTCCCGGCTGCTGGTGATTGAGGAAAGAAAATCTGACCTGCCGAATCACACGTAAGTCAGAATGAAGGCGGATTGAACCGGTTTCGGTTGGTGTGAATGCGGGAAGCGAATCTTTGCACACAGATGTACAATTTTTTTACTATGGATAACATTTATTGGTATTTGCAGAAGGGTTATCAAAATGTAAAATTCATTAATTTTGAAGATAAGTTTTACATATAGATTTTACACATATTATTGAAGTATAACACAGTTTATTGAAGAAATCTATGCAACCCCAGCTGAAATGTATTAAGCATAAGAATACTCTGGATTTTAATTTTTACATAAGTATTAAAGTCTAAAAGGTTCATCTGTATTGATACTATTCTGCTTATAAATTTAAGTCCTGAATAAATTTGTTGTATTGAGTTATTTACAAATATTGGCCCAAGAAGTTTTCTTAGATCAGTTTTATGATATTTATCAGTAATTAAGATCATGAAACTAAATATGATTTTACATATAAACATTTGATTCTGTAGGATATTTACTTTCTAAAAGCAGTGTTTCTCAAAGTGTGGGGCGCCCCCACCTGGGGGCGCGATGACCCTACAAGGGGGGCGCGAGCGTATCGAAAATTTAAAGATTTTTTTTAAAAAAAATAACCGAAAAGAGAAGTAAAACAAAATGCTTTCTTCCATAATAAAAAAAAATACACACAACACTGACAAAATTTATGTTTATTATCTGGCTTTTTTCCGTCATCAAATAGCTATCTGTGATCCCAAAACCAAATTAAAGAAAAAAAACATTTTGTTTTATTTACTGTATTTTCTCAATGAGAGATTTTTTATTACGTTTTAACATAAAATATTACTCGTTAAAGGAAAAAACGAAACCCAGACCCTGAGAAAAATTCTAAGAAGATAAACAATTCACCACTGTAATTATTATTGAAATACACTGTACATTAGTTGTAGAAAAAGAAAAGGAAGTCATGATTCACTTTTCAACCAGGCTGCATAGTACGTTTGCTAATCATTTGATTGACCTTCAATCTTATGGTATGGTTATTATCAATATTAGTTCCCTCCCATCTTTTATGCGTTTGCTTTTCGCTTAGGGAAATTGTAAATAATTGAGTTTTGTGATATTTGGAAAAGAATTGATTGGTTTAACATTTCGGTAGGATAATTGAAAAGTGTCTGATTTGCGTCCTTTATTATGGTCTTGTACTTTTGAATCATTTTAGTTCACTTTTATTGGATTTTTTCTCAAATCATCAAAGAATTGAATAGTCCTTGAAAGAAGGTAAGTATACTTTCTATAAATTAAAATATTCACTAGAATTCCGATTTGTATCGTGTACAGTAAAAATAATTCTAAACAAATGATTGGGGTGACTGAGTCCCCCCGCACTACCATTAATGTTAGTATCGAGTACGTGCCTGCTCCCGGGTTAAAACATTTTGAAGTCTTCTCGCTTTAAATGTTAAAAAGTAACACAATTATTCTTCATCGGAATTTTATATTCTTTTTCATAATTTAACATTAATTCTAAATGCTAATTGTGTGAGGTTTAAAATTACAGTTCTTTTAAACAGTTATTTACAATTATAGCATTTATCTAAAAAAATCATTTTACATTTTTGTATACAATGTCATGCACACAGTTTTACTCTCCTTACAGTTCAGCTATTATATCAAGAATAATGTTTTATTTTTTTAAAAAATGAACTCGTGCGAAGAATCCGTGTTTCAGCCAGTATACGTTTGATGTATCAGTACTGAAAAAGGTATTTTATAAATAATTTCTTATTATTGAATTTGGCCACGGTAGCCGATTGGTATAGGTATCGGATCGTGGCTTGCCTTATCTCGAGTTCGAGCCCAGTACCACTAAAGACCCGCCGTGTAGGGCAGCGATGCACGTTAAATCTGTTGAGAGTTGAAACGTTTTCCCGTTGGTGTGGTGTGGTAGTTAGGAGAGAGGGGTGCCAGCTCAGGTGTCATCCACGTCACTTGACCATGGTTCAAAATTACGTGGTTGTCGTCAAAAGCCCTCGTGAAGCTGAAAAGTGCGACGTTAATATTCAATCAATCAATCTTATTACTAAATTAAGAACAAGTTTAATAATTATTAGGGACTTCCACGGGCTTGTTTTGTAGAGGAAAGTTTTTCAAAGGAAGGTTTAATATCAGAAATTGACACTTAGAGTTGTTTTTCTATATTTAGCTGAGATCTATATTTTGTCTTCAAGGCATCCATTGCAGAAAATCTGGTTTGAAAAAGGTAGGATGTTGAAAATGGTAATAGTATACGAAGTGCTTTTGTTTTCAGTACAGATAATTCCTCATCCACCTCTACCCCAAATTCAAAGAGCGATTTATTACAAAATTGCCTTTTAATTTTTCACTGGATGTGAAATCTATGAAGATTTCTTCTTCGGAAGTTGAGAGCCCTTCTGGAGTATCTTGAAATAGATCCCTAATCCACTCGTAACTTGCTACCAAGCTGTTCTCATCCAGAAAATAATTTAAAAATTCTTTACCAACATAGCTAAATGATTTTACATGTTTTAAAAACAACTTTCACATGTTGTTCTACAGATTTGTAAGTTTTAACACATATCGAGCTGGGGCTTTTTTTCCATCATTTACTTCAGTAGTGGTAAATCCAAAATTTAAGTATTTTTGAGAAGATCGCCTTGATTTAATTTTCGGAACCATGCTCGTTCGTCTGTGTACTTGTTGATTCTTTATTATGGTCGAATGTTTGCTTACGACTTAAAAAATGTATGTATGATATTGTTTTAATCTACTGCCGTAAATATTTAATTACCGTGAATTACAATTAACGTGGAAATTAAAAAAATGTACATTCAAGCTAGATTCGGTAGCTATAGGAGTATCGAGTCGACCAAAATTGACTGAAATTGTACGAGGAAAAGCATTTTTACATGTTTTGCGCAGACGTCCGATAGGTTGCCCATACTCACGCAAACGTACCCTATAATGCCAGATGTGATGGATATGATAGAGAGCGACATTGACTAGACTATTTTCTAATGACATTTGTACTTTGAGCAATGAATGCTGAAGGAAATAAATCTTTAATTAAATACACCATTTTGCGATCTGTTCCAATTTAAAAATTAGAGAAAGAAAAATAACATAATTCTAAGTAATATATATTTTAAGTAATTTTCTTAAAATATATATTACTTAAAAGTTACATATACACAAAATTTAATATACTTATCGTATTAATTTCTACGGTTTATAATTAAGATCGTATTGTAACTTTAGCGTCTCTCTCTCAAAGTGCATTTTTATTGCAGTAAATACATTATTGTTGTACAGGGGGGCGAGACAAAAATTATGATTGAAAATTGGGTCGCCAGTATTGAAAGTTTGAGAAACACTGCTTTTAATGTATGAGTGGTGCACAGAGAATTTTATGACTAATTAATTACTACTAAATTAAGAACAAGTTTAATAATTATTAGCTACTTCCATGGGCTTGTCTTACAGAGCAAAGTTTTTGAAAGGAGTTTTAAGATAAGAAATAGACCCTCTGAGTTCATTTTCTATATTTAGCTGATATCTATATTTTGTCTTCTAAGCAACCACCGCATTTTGTAATATGTTCCAATTTAAAAATCAGAGAAAGGAAAAAAAACTTAGTAATTATTCTATTACTTAAGTAACATATACAAAATTTAATACTTATGTCATGAATTTGTACGGTTTATAATAAATATTGTTGCTTTATCGTAAAAGTGCATTATTATTGCATTCAGTAAATTATTATGTATAAGGGGGGCGCGATAAAAATTGTGATTGAAAAGGGGGGCGCCAGTATTGAAAGTTTGAGAAGCACTGTTCTAAAAGCAATAGAGAAGTATTCGAAATTTTAATATAACCTTTTCATTTCTCTATTTACTCTTAAAGGAATAACTTGACAAATTGCTGTTCGCAATAATCTACATTAATGCAAAATTCAGTAAAAAAAAAGGTAATTTCAGAAAAATTTCAAAATTATTTTTAATGGGTTAATTGTCCAAAATCACTGATAGTTTTGTGTGACGTGTGTTGGGAGAGCAAATTTGGAGCACTTGTATATTATAATATAGACTCTCTAATTTCTTAAAATCATAAAACCCCCAAATGCTACGATATACAACCAATAGCAGAAACTGTTCATGATCATGTTTGAACACAGTAACTATAGTGATATAATTTTTTTTAAATTCGGATGTCTTTTTGATTGGCGAAATTAGTTGGCAGTTTAATATGTATGTTCCAAATTTTGGAATGGTATGAGTACTGATTTAGCATTTCTTAGACAAACTTTGAAGTAATTAATGTTATATTTGAAGTTTATATATTTTCAAACATGAAACTTCAGAGCAAGAATTCTGAATCTATTTTCTTATGTTGTTTCATTTTCAATTTTTTTAAATATAAATATAATTATGTAGAAAAGGATACTTAAGATGCATAATCAGTGATAACAAAATAACATGTCAATACATTAATCCAAATAAGTTTAATTTTGGATGAACTGAAGTATATTTAACACTATACATACAATAACTGGCAGAAACAGGTATGCATTAAGTGTTGGTATGTTCAGTGTCAAAAAATCAAATATTCCCATTAAAACAGAAGATAATACTTCGTATACACTGGCCTCAAAAAGTTAAGGTACAACATGTTTTTCGAAGCTCACCATAAAAAAATGGCAGTAACAATAAAATGCATAGTTTACATGAATGATAATAACGAACTTTAAAAACATTAATGCAAAAACGATTGTTACCACTTTTATTTATAGAAAAGAACGTATATTTTTAAGTGAGAGAAAAATATGCAAATATCAAGCTTTCGTACTTTTGTGTGTAAGTTGTGTTGATTTTCAACAGTTGTTGGCAGTTTCGGTGACAATAGTCAATAGAGTTTAGAAAATGTCTCAGAGACGTCGTTTACCCAATTCGTTAAGGTGGCGGGCAGTTGGATGGATGCAAATGGGATTCTCGCAGGCTGATGCTGCTAGACGTCTCAATGTGTCTCGTAGTGTTGTTCAGCGACTTTGGGATCAATACCAATCCGAAGATTCTGTGTCCAGAAGACCTGTTCCAGGCCGACCACGAGCTACAACACCTGCAGAAGACCGTTTTCTAGCTCTTTCGGCACGAAGGAGAAGAACCACTACTGTGCCGCAGCTCGTTGCAGACCACTTTCAAGCATCAGGAAGAAGAAACTCCGCTACTATGGTGCGAAATCGTCTTCACAATGCAGGTCTGTATGCAAGAAGACCAGTTGTGTGCGTTCCCCTCAACGGACGACAGCGAAGGAACCGCTTATGCTGGGCAAGAGAACAAGTTTCTTGGACGCAGCAACAATGGGCTTCTGTGCTGTTCACAGACGAGTCCAGATTTACAATGGAGAGTGATTCAGGGCGTCTACTGATCTGGAGGGAACAGCGCACTAGATACCATCAATCCCCCCAACACTGTTGAAAGACACAGTTATAGAGGTGGGTGAATCCTGGTTTGGGCAGGGATCTCGCTCGGTGGCCACACTGATCTGCATGTGTTCCATGGAGGAACCGTAACTGGTCTTAGATATCGGGATGAGATCCTTGATTTATATGTCCGTCCATATGCTGCTGCTATTGGTAACGACTTCATTCTGATGAATGATAATGCACGACCTCACCGAGCTCGGATTGTTGAGGAGTATCTGGAGGATCACGGTTTGGAACGAATGGAATGGCCAGCTCGATCTCCAGACCTGAATCCGATAGAACATCTTTGGGACTATCTTGGCAGAGAGGTTGCTGCTTTAAATCCTATTCCAAGGTCGTTACATGAGCTGAAACAAGGCTTACTCTGTGTCTGGTCTTCGCTTCCTATTCCGGTGTCCGACAACTTAATAAACAGCATGGGAAATCGATGCCGCCAATGCATTCAAGTTAGGGGTGGACACATTCCTTATTAGAACCCATTTTTGTATTGTTTTTATGCCATTTTACCATGATGTGCTGTTTTCTCCAAGAATGGACTTTTCCGCAGAGATTGCTTTTTTTGTTATAAATCGTTTTTGCAATACACTTATACAAATTTCTATGACGCATTCAATAAAAAATTATTTAATGCACATATCCTCCAAATTTTTTGTTTCTACATTCATTCATTTGCAAATTAGACACAAAAACCCGGTTGTACCTTAACTTTTTGAGGCCAGTGTATTTTAAAGGAACAGATTGTAGGAATTTTGTAATTATATATATATATATATATATATATATATATATATATATATATATATATATATATATATATATATATATATATATATATATATGTGAAATTATATATATGTGAAAAAAAAGAAAATCCTTGTCAATTTTATTTTGATGTAGTATACGCAATATAAAGATTTATTAATAAAAATAAATTTTACAAAAAATGTAAGGAAAATTAGAGTGGTTTTAAAAATAATTATAATACTGTTCAGCTTTTTTTATTTAATATGTAATTTTACAGGTATGATAAACAAATGTAATACAAAGGTTTATTGTACTTGAAATTGTATTGGACATGAAAAAAATTGTATCGAGATATTTTACAAAAAATAGTTACATTGCCATTTTATATGTGTATTTGTTTTTTTTATTCGAAACTTCTTTCTATAAGTTGCATGCTTTAAGTATTCTAATTTGTTTTATGTAAATTCAGAAAGTTGATTGTATAGATTTAAGATCTGAAATTTTAAAATTCTTAGGATATTTCATTTAATCTGGTTAGTTAGTCAGTTAGATCCTCTATTTGTTATCTATTTGTCCTTATATTATAGTGTTACATTCATAGAGTCTGCTTTATTTACTTATAGTGTATTCATGTAATGTTAAAATTAAGTGTCAATAAATAATGTATATTAAAATGAGTATGATTATTGAATAAAACTGTCCGATAACAATTTTCTGCTTCATTATATGAGAAATTTTCATGAAAACAATTTAATTTGTTCTACTTTAAAATAATTTTTAAAAAGCCTATTTCTTTAATCATATTTCTTAATTTATTTTTAAAAAGTCAAGTTCATTTCTTTTTGAATGTTGGAGACAGGGATTTCTAAAAAAATTCAAACCTTTTGAAGGGTAATAATTACAAAGGAAGTCCAACTATAAAACATATCAAATGTTTGTTTATAATAAGGTTATTTCAGATATCCCAAACCTTTAAATGATGTTAAAAACAATTTCATTTCCATCACAGAAGAATTCCTAATTATTAATCAAAAACTTTCATTACTAAACAACTATTATTTTATATACTCTGCTCTCAAAAAGTATAAATCTCTTGTTAAACATTAGAAATAGGTATGAAAATTTTTAAATAAACAAAAATATATCGATGTCATTGACAAATCCTATTATAAATTCATTTCCAAAATTGTATTTACTTGCATTTCCTGTTTCTGAATGTTTCATACACTTCTATGAGAAATTATAGAGATAATATTTCTAAAAACACTAAATATTTGTAGCTGGTATTTACTAAGGGAATCAGAGAATGAAAGGTATAAACATTACCATTTCAAAATGGGACCATTTCATATCTGCATGCTTCTTATAAATTACACTATTTTATGAATTTATGAGGAGTGATACACTATATGTACCAATAAGTAATTGTATACATATGAGAAGTTTTTCCAAATTCAATGCTCTCAATTCTATACTGTAAATCATTTTCGTGCGTAAATAAACATAATAAACTACATGAAAACAAAGGACTTATTATTAGGACGCTAAAAAATAATCTAGAACTATTAATAAATATATAAACAAACACTGCAAGAAGCTACCGGCTTCGCACACTAACACCTAATGACAAATATACTAAAGTGAAACAAAAATTATGTTAAAAAATTACAAAAAATACTTCATACCTAATTATTAAACAAGGATAATGCAAAAATATAATAAAAATAAGTACAATTTCGGAAATAAGCTTCACACACAAGAAGTAAACATATCAAGCATACGGAATTTACACACTAATTCAAAACGTGGGGAAATGTTGCTATCCTCGTCACGTGATTTCGACTAGGCGTCTCAATGTCTGTGAATCAACCACATTTAGAAACACTGCAGCAAGTGTTTCGGGGTTGCTATATTTGGCTGTTTATA